>LBNU01033186.1:7261-57661 GCA_014162995.1 Artemisia annua
AGGCTAAGAAAGCTATCTTCATTCACATTGGGGAGGAACAAGGAAGATGTGAATTTGAATGAAGATGCTGATAATGAAGATGGTGTTGATGATCAAAAGACTGTGGATAAAAAGACTGCCGATCAAAATATTCCACAGACACCACTTGAAGAACAAACTTCTCATCAAGATATTGTTAAAAGAAGAAGTGATGAGACTGAGCAAGTAAATCTTCAAGAAGCTGACACTCAAGTCAGAAGTGGTGATATAGAAGAATTGGATCTGGAGGGTACTGGTGTTGGTATTAATAATGAAGATACTCCTCAAAGTACTATGAGACAGTTTCACATTACACTAAGGACCTTGGACTTTGAAGAAGATGTGGGTCCATCAAATCCAGTTGAGAAAGAAGAGGAGATGATTAAGCCTACTAACAGTAATGATGAAACCATTGCTGAAATTATGCTCAATATGTCAAGACCTAGAGGTATTAGTATTCCTGGAGTTGAACAAACTCAAGATCTGAAACCTTCTCCTAAGCCCACTCAAGCAATTGATCCTAAAGATAAAGGAAAAGGAATTCTGGTGGAATCAGAGAAGAAGAAGAAAAAGAAATTATTCACTATGGAGCAGATAAGGGCTTATCAAGAAGCTCAAAGTGAAGCAGTTGTTAAGAAGCTTCAAGCAGAACTTGATGCTGAGTATGAAAAAGAAAGACAAGAAGCTGCTGTTCAACCAAAGTGCATGTACTTACTAAACAAGGATTAAAACAACTTGCTAAGCCTAAAGTGACAAGATCAGTACTTTCTCAAAGTACTGATAGGTTATCTCAAAGTACTGCTCGGCCAAAAGAAAGAACTACTAGGCTGAAATCCGAGGTTAATGTTATTAAGGCTTCAGCTAGATGGGTTTGGAAACCTAAACAAGAAGTATTAGATGTTTCTGAAAAGAAGAATCCATCAAAGACCTTAACACGATATGATTATGTTGATGCTTATGGAAGATTCAAGTCTATTCTGGCTTGGGACTTCAAAAAGCATTAATTATTAATGTGTTGTGTGCATAGCAATTCATAGAAAGTGGGTGATTGAGAATTGCTATGGTGTATGGTGTCGTGTTTATGAAGAAAAGAGAAGCAGCAAGGATGCTCTCGATATCTAGGTATTTACAAGGTTTTTGATGTCAATTTTAACGAAGTAAAGATCGGTCAAAATTTTGTTTTTGGTGCGTGATCAAAAAGTCGACAAAAATTAAGGGATCTGCTGTGTCGTATTGTACTTAGTAAGTCTTCAATGTCTATTTATTAATTGGTTGAAGATTCATTAAATGCAATTACCTCATACAACTTATTTGATTTGTCGACAAGTATATGTTGAGTAATTTAATTATGTGCCATGGAGAATTAATTGTCAAGTGGAGAATTAATGTTGTATTGATTGGTTTAGATGTAACATTCTTATTTTAAGGTTACAATCATTGAATTCAAGACTTGGTTATGGGACTGATTTGCTATATTATTTGTTTATGAGATCATGGGTCGGTGTACAATTATGGGTTAGAACTTAGAAGTGTTTACTGATCAGTTGTGGGGTCTTGATATATGGAGTTGTCGTGTTTTGAGCATGATTGGTTGAAAGTACTGTTCGTAAATTTTTAAAGTACTGCTCCATGTTTATGAAAGTACTGCTGCTCGTCTTTGTGAAAGTACTGCTTCATGGGTTTCAAAGTACTGCTCATCGCTTCAACGTACTGCTCTCTCGAATGCAAGGTACTGCTGATGTTTATCTCAACGTACTGCCCGTAATTTGTTCAAAGTCCTGCTCTCTCGAATCAAGATACTTCTACGTGGTTTGCTTGAATGAAGGTACTATTGCGCGTTTATATTCAAAGTACTGTTTTTGTTTAAAGTACTGCCCTCGACACAAAGTACTGCTGCTATTTATCTCAAAGTACTGCTCAAGGTATTGTTTTTACACAGTACTGCTAGTGCTATTAAAAGTACTGTTGTGAGTAATGGAGATGCGTAAAGAGCTTTATGGTTCAATATATATTCATGGTTTACAAGCAGTGAGGGGNTCAAAATAAAAAAAATAAACTTTCACCATTTTTTTAAAAATTAAATATCTCGCAAACCGTAAATCGTTACGCGAAAAAAAAATTCCATCGCGACGAGATTTAAATTATCTTTCTATAGACATGCATTGTTATATACTTTCGACGAACTTCTTTTTTCGACAAACTTTTTTTTTTCAAAATTTCCGCCCAGAAAAATCATATATGATTTGTAAAAATCATATGTGATTCGTTAAAATCAAATCATATATGATTCTTACAAATCATATATGATTTTTTACGAATCATATATGATTTTTACAAATCATATATGATTTGTAAAAATCATATGTGATTCGTAAAAATCAAATCATATATGATTTTTACGAATCATATATAACAATGCATATCTATAGAAAGATGATTTAATTTTCGTCGCGATGGCATTTTTTTGTAGCTTAGATTTACCGTTTGCAAGATATGTTGTTTAAAAAAAAAAGTGAAAAATAAAAATGGGTGGCTATGATTGGTTGATTGATTCTATGGCAAATATGAGTTTTATATTAGAGGGTGTTTGGCTAAGCTTATTTAGTGGGCTTATTAGCTTACTAGCTTATATAAGCTCATAAGCCCCGCCCAAGTGTTTGGCTAAGCTTATTTATGCGGGCTTATTAGCTTATTTATGGCCCTTTACATAAGCCAAGAAAATGGGGCTTATTAGCTTATATAAGCCATCCTCCCTCATCCCCTCTTGTTTTTACACAAGCTTAGCCAAACACTTTTGGGCTTATTAGCTTATTTACCATAAGCTTAGCCAAACACTTTAAAATGGGCTTATTAGCTTAGCTTATATAAGTCATAAGCCAATAAGCCAATAAGCCTAATAAGCTTAGCCAAACAAGGCCTTAATCTCATCTCGGGGGACTATATATTCACACTTATAACCATTTTAGGTTATTTCTACTTCTCCAACACACGTAGCCGCCACCCCGTTGCCTCCCACCTCCGGCCAACAATCCGGCCACCAGCGTACTCCGTCACCACCCACCTCTATCACACACCGCCACCACCAAACGCCACCACACTACCTCCCCATCATTTTCGGTCACCATACGCGCTCCATAACACCTCCACACAATCACCACGCGCCATCACCGTGCCACCACTTATAGATCCGACTAGATCCGAGCTCTTGGAAGGTAGGTAACACCGGTTCACACCCGTGTGTGACTCGGTGTGGGTCAACTCGTGTATAACGAGTTGACTAGTCACTTTTTTGGTTGTATTCGGGCAAGAAACAAATGGGATAACGAATTTTAATAACTAAAAATGTATAAAAACGAGTTTGGTATCACGAGTCGTGTTTGTGTGTTGAGTCGAAGTCGAACCGTGAGCGTGAGCTCGCGGCTGTGGTTGTTGTTGTTATTTGATGATGATGTCGAGCTTATGAGTCTCATTGATTTGTTATTATTCTTGTTGTTATTTTTATTTTGGTTCGGATTGGTTTGGCGATACCGGTTGGTAGCCGAGGAGAAGGATTAAGATTAAGATTAGGATTAGGATTAGGTTGGTTGATATTGGTGAAGAGTTGATATTGTTGGTGTCGTTGTAGGTGTTGTAGCCGAGAGAGGACCCAAGGTCCGTTTGGTTTGAGTTGAGGCCGAGCACCAGACCGAGAGCCTCGGTATTGTTGATGTTGTTGTTGTTGTTGTAGTTGAGGTTGGATTGGATTTTGGTTGAGTGGTTATCGTGCCGTAGGATTAGTACTGTCCGAGATTGATGTTGATATTGTGAACTTGATATACACATGTGTTGATTTGAGCCACGTCGGTGTCACCAAGACTTTTTAGTCCCGGCTTGACTCCAACAAGCCGATACAGGCTTATTAGACTTTATATGTACTCTCGAACAATATGGATTGACTATTTGACCCAAGAGTTACTAAACTCGGGCACGTGCCTCGAAACAAATAATAACTCAGAGAAATAATTGTTTAAACATAATAAATATATAAATACTAGACATAGAAAAAAATAATAAAGGTTTATACGGTAAATATTAACTAACGAAACTTATTGTTTGTTAATATTTAACGGAAACTAATAAATGAAAAAGAGGAAATTTGAAAATGGAAAGTTTTAATTAATGCGAGTTATTAAATGTTTTGAGGGCACGCAAAACGAGAGATACTATTTTGAGTAGTATTGATGATATTATCGGATTAATGTCAAGTTACGGATGAATTGACATTAATATATATCTAACCCACATGATTTTCGGACTTATTGGGTAAACGAGTCCAATAAGGACCCGATAAGAGTGTCGGAGGAATGTATTAGTGAACAACTTTTCCCTATGACTTATTATTTGTTATGATAAAAATTTTGGGATAATAAGTGAGAAGAAAGAATTGTTAGACTTATCGAGTGACTTATTATTTGTTATTATAAAAATTTTGGGATAATAGTGAGACGAAAGAATTGTTAGACTTATCGAGTCAACGTATTCGATAAGGACCCGGCGATTTGTCTGGATAACTTATTAAACCTTAAATTTAATCACTAGACCTTGACCTTGTTTTGATGAGTAGTTAGTAGTAGAATATTTGGGGAATCGTAACAAATCGGTGAATTCATTGATGTTGGTCTTTGCAAGTTGTTTATGTTGGTCGGTGTGTGTTCACTTGAGTCTATATTGTGTCGCCACTGCACACACGATGATACCAAACACTAGTAAATGGATTTAATAAGGATATTTTGGAATTGTAAATGGAAAATATTTGGGGATAGTTAGCTTTTTGGAAACCTTAGCGTATTTTTGGAGTAAACCTTAAGACAAGTTCTATATTATTCGGTTGTGCCGAGTCCGTTGTGCCGTGTTGACTTAGTTGCCGTTGTGCTACACTATCTTTAAGTTGTGCGCCATGCTACTATTTGATTATTGTGCTCTTCTACCTACTGATGTATTTGTGATTGTACATTGCTGGATTAAGGTGAGTTTCATAGCCCCAGTTTTACTCTTAAAGACGTTTTGTTGTACTATTGGGGTGAGAAAACATGCAAACACTATTTTAATGGACAAGTAGTTAATTTTTTTTTTGTTTTTATATGTTTGCTTTAGTATTTGGCTAGTGTTGTACATGCCGCAATAGTGTGAGAATATTAATATACATGCCATAATAGTGTAGGGACTTTATTATACATGCCACAATTGTGCGGGTACTATAGTGTGCACCTATAGGGATCTTTTATTGAATTGTTGACTATAAGAATTCCAACTTAGCCTTGCGTTGGCAAATATATTACTGAATGGTCCATTGTTTTACGTTGTGTCTAAACCTATGAACTCACCAGCTTTTAGCATGTTTTCTCAGGTAACTAAGATGTTTGGTTTCGATGTATGCTTATTGAAGGCTTGGCAAGTGGCATGGTGGCAGGATAAACTAAGACTCTGATTTTACGTTTGGAGACCTTTCTTATTTTTCTTTTGGGCCTTACTTTCAGTACTTTTGAATAAATGTAAACTTTAAGTTTGGATTTGTGAAATGTTGTATTTAAATGGATAATGTCATCCCGTTTCCTATGCTTATGTTGTGTACCAATCCTGTAGCACCCTAATGCTTCTTTGTCTTCCCCTGAACCAGATTTTGAGGGTGTTACAAATAGCATCAGTAGTATATGTTTGAAAAAGTAAGAAAACATGAAACAAATAATGAAAATGGAATATGAAAAATAAAAGCTAATGATATATACAGACGATACGTTGTATCCAATAATCGGGATACGTCGTATGTTTAATTCGTTAAAAATGCTCAGACTTATATTTCATAAAAGTTATATGCCATATTAATGGAAATTAATGCGCCGTATGTTTTTTAATTATCAAATCGCTTATAATTATAAAAGTAAATACGTCGTATGAGCAGAAGCTAATACGCCGTATGTTCGTCATGTTTCAAATACAAGCTTTTTGATATTAATGCATCGTATCGACAAAAATCGATGCGTAGCTTCTACTTATTTAAAGAATTTGAAACTGTTTTTAATAATTAATAAAAATACACCGTATGGCGTTTAGGGTTTTGAAAAATCCTGATTAAAAACAAATAGGACGTACCTAGGGGATAGATACGTCGTACTCGAATTATTAAATAAAATGTGCTGTATGTAAAATATAAACGTAATACACCGTATCTGTAAAAACAGATGCGCCATATTGTTTAGATCAACAAATTACAACAGACATTGAATATACAGAAAAATTACAAAAAATGAAAAACACACAAAAATACAGAAAACAAGCAAACAAGAAAACACTAAATATGCATAAAAATACAATGAATGGAATTAAACTAATACAAACAAAGTTAGCAAATAAAAACTAATAAAGTTAAAAACCTAATTAAAATACTAACAGATATTCAAGTATTAAACAATTCACTTCCCGGCAGCGGCGCCAAAAACTAGATGCGTATGCTTATATCGTTGTAGGTATAGATTATATTTATCAAATTTTAAATTTATATTTGGCCGACTTAACCGATAATACACACTAACGAATAGTGTACCCGATCAATGTAGCTAGTTGGTAAGTAGAGTGTCGAACACTAAGAGTGGAACGTTAACACCTAGAATGTCTATCAGTATTTTAATTGCTAAGTTAGTTCTAAAAACCTAATCTAACGCAAGGGGGTTTTCGGCCTGAGAGACTGGCACGATTGAGTTAATTAACAAAAGTAATTAAAACTAATTAAGTTAAACAAAACAAGGGAACGAATGGCACACACGTACACAGATAGAAAATAGATACAGATAAGAGGCCTTACCGATAGTTAAGTAGATTGTCACTTGTTTTATAGCTAGTTTTATAGGATGAGTACTAAAATCTATTCTCTCTCGTTGGTATCTTAGTTACAAGCGAGTAAAATCTTAATGATTACTTATGTCTATATTATTTAACCTTTTTACGGGCTTATATTAACTTATAATGCTAATGAAGTAATTGTGGAGGCATATGGCGGCGCAAGCAAGCCACGGCTAAACATAGAGGTAATCAAAGCACATGCATAAAGAACCAAATAAACTTTAATTGATGGGAAAAGAACATCAAGGCGAGTCCTATGGCGTAGATAAGGCCAACAATCCTGATGGATTAAAGAGTACTAATACAATAAAACAAATCTAATTAATGAATTAAACACTAGCAAGACCTTCTTACTGCTCTGAATTCGTCCTTGAGGTGTGTCTTGTGCTGCTAAATCGTCTGGTTTCGTCCGTTGGAATTCCTCTCTTAATTTGGCTATCGAATGGGGTATTTACAGTTTCTGTCTAAGGGCACGATGAGGCGCATCAACTAAGTAGATGCGGCGTCTCTAGATAACTTCTCATGGGGTCCAAGAATATAATATTCACGAATATTCGTTACCGTCTTCAGATGCGGCATATCTTCATTCTTATGCGGCGCATGTTCTTCTATGTCTTGGATTATCTTTGGTGAAATCTTGAGATTGATATGCCGTATGTTATGAAAGTAATATGGCGTATCTGGAGTAAGCAAATCAGATCTTCTTCGTTGACCAAGGTTTCATATACGGCGCATGGGATAAATCCATGCGGCGCATTCTTCAAAGTCAGGCAATGGTTTTCAAATTCGTCTAAGTGTTGTCGTACGATGTATCTGTCTAGAATGATACGGCATATCTTTCTTCAATTCAGCAGACTTTTCTAACTTGATCCATTTTGCTCCATTTTACGTCAAAAATAGCTAACTTTCACCAAACGCTTGTTTATAACAGAGAATTACAAAAGTAAAAGATTAAGTATCAATTCTCATGTAAAATAATATAAAAAAAGTCAATAACATAGGACAAATGATGTCAATAAAATGTAGTTATTTGATGTCATCAAGGATCAAATGAGAAGAAAACTTCAAATGAGTAGCTATAATCACACATTTCAAATGTATCGACTTAAATTAGATGCATCATTAGTCTTTTAGATGCATCATAATACATTTTATAACTAAAAATTGGATACACTTACATATATTAGGTATATTTCACTATGTTAGGCGTATCCTATGTATTTTTCACCATCTGCGCATCAAATGTGTTACTAGTACTATTTTGCATTTGTTTTTACTTGAAAATCACTTTGGAAACTTATTGTGATGCGTCTAATTTAAGTGGGTTCATCTAAAAAATGTGTAAAAACTAGAAGGGGGTTGAATAGTTTCACCATTTATAATTACTTGTTAAAATTTTTCGCTTCTTTTAGGTCCGCTTATGTTTCTTTTATAAACTTGTTTATTTTACTAGTTATGTGATATCTAATTTACTAGTTGTAAATGCATAAGGTAAGTAAAGAAAAGAGTAAAGGAAAGAACACAACCAAAGAAGATGCCGAGATTTATAGTGGTTCGGCATGAAGCTCACTCTTCGTCCTACTCCACTCCCCGAGTACCACACTCAAGAGTTTTCAATCACTATGTCAACACACTCCTTCAGGTGGAGCAATCCGTACACAAGCTTACATCAAGTTTAACGACACTAAGCGGAATGTCGAGTTCTAATCCTAGCTAGAACCAATCTACACCAAGGCCCACGTGGCCACACGAACAAGCACTCTTGTCCCACTTAGATCGACACACGATCCAAGTCTTCACACGAACGAGCACTCCCGTTTACTTGAACCTTCACCCGATTCAAGCCTTCACACACAGACTTCACTAAGAGTTAATCTTCACACTAGGACTGCCTTCACACCACAACACACAACTATTACAAGATCTAATCTAGATACAACACTTCTTGGACTATCACCTTTGTTCAAGTTCACCCTAACACAACTAGTCACGACTCACACACAAGTCGGATACACAATATTATAATATTTACAAATGAGAGAGTTGGTGGAAGAAGAGAATCGTAACACTTGCTACTTTTGTGTGTGGACTCATATAACACTTCGATTCTTGACAACTTCGAGTGTTCTTCTCTTGCACTTTGATATAGAGGATGAGAGAATCACTTATAAACACATACCGACATGTTATAGTGATCAAAGATTGAAAAAATAAAGCACAGAAAGTTTTTGTGCTAAGAGGCTTAGTTTTCTGAAATGGAACAGTTCAGTATTTATAGGCGTCAGGAGGAGCGTGGGCGGTCCCTTAAATATTTGACGGTCCTTTATCACTAAGGGAGGAGTGTCAGTCCATTTAAGGGACCATCCCGACAGACGCTCCTCTTTTTGTCCTGACGTGGTGAAAGTTTATCTGGTGAAATACTTTATTGTTTTGGGTGGGAAATATGGCTGTTACAATATTTGAATTTGAATTTACTTTCTTAATAAAACATTTCTTTAAAAACACAAAAATACTTTTGTGAAAATGTTTTGTCATACATAAAAATGTAAGGTTTTGTGAAAATAAACTATTTGATCAATTTAATAGTATCGGTATAGAGTTTGTTCATACCGGAAGTGACGTTGTAGTAGATACGTGGTATATGAGTTTTCTCGATTAAAAACTTATTAACCGTAACTTTACGTAACATGTTTTTATATTTTGTGATTATCAAAACGTATAAAGACCGAATAATGCAAATAATGTTTTTGACATTATTTGTATTAACAATCTCCCTCTTTTTGTTGATTACAAAATATAAACTCATTTTAGGTAAAATTATGGGTTGATAAATTTTTAATGAGTTTTCGTTTATTTCTCCCCCTTTTTGTAGAATCAAAAAGGCTTCGTCGATGTGTAGAGAGGAAAGAAATTGACGGAACTAATGCTCCCCCTAGATGAGGGCACCGGGGAATCGAGCTATGATGTTGTGCTACGAAGACAAGTTAGAGTACAAGGCACATACATGTATATAGAAGAGTATTGAGGGGTTGAGAAGAGAAGCAAGATAGATAGAAGGACATAATAGAGGGGTGAAATCAAGTAGATAAAGCATGAAGCAGATAAGAAAGAGAAGAGAAATCAGATTAGTGACCCTTACTGGGGACGGTCTTTCAAATGCTTGGACAGTCCTTTAATGATAAGGGACCACCATGTCAATAAGGGAACGCCACCAGTGGGCATCTTATTTGACAGTTTTATTGTGATTTTAGTATGTTCTCATTTTTAAGGTTGGTTAAGGTGGTCCATTTTTAAAGTTCACCATTATAAATATCACAAAATATTTGTATGACTTAAACCTTAATTCATTCATTCATTCATAAAAACATACATGATTAAGAGATTCATCACATAACCATCATAGAGTCATACACCATACAATCAACATATATCACATAGTCCTACAAGCTATTTCTAGAAAAACCTAACTTCCTAGAACATGCTTGGCCTAAAAGATAATTTATACTTGATTATTGTTGGGATATAAAGTCAAAGTACTGCTACTTATCAAAGTACTGCTCTCATAATGAAAGTCAAAGTACTGCTTAGTGAAGAAAGTCAAAGTACTGCTCATCAAAGGACTGCTATGATAAAAGGACTGACATGCAAATTATGCAAATCGTTTAAGGATTATTATGTAATTCTAGAATGTTTTTAGATTAGAGTTAGTTTACTTGTCGTTCAAGTATTGTAAACCGACTAGGGTTTTCCTTATGCATATAAAAGGATCCCTAGGTTGGCATTAGTGATATACAATTTTAGAGATATATGCAAGTTCAATATTAGAGTTATTAGGGTTGTTGGTGAATCTGTGTATGTAAGAAGGTTCAAAGGTTTTAATATAATCAAAGTTCTTTGTTAATTATTCTTAGCTTTGTTGAAGTAGATTCCGCATACTTAATAAAGTATATCAGTGTTCCATTGTTAGTAGTTAAGGATTTATCCAAGATTACTAAACCCTTACAAGCTACATAGTTAGTTTGGTCAGAGTATATCGATCCAACAAGTGGTATCAGAGCTTTTGTGGAAACTCTGATTAAGAAGAACCCTTTAAACCAAAATTACAACAAACCCTAAATAATGACGACTGAAGCTGCACCAATCCCATCCATCACCTCACTCAGAATTCCTATGATCAAGAAGGGAGAGTATGATCTCTAGAGCATGAAGATGAGGCAGTACATTGCTATCACAGGCCATGCTTTATGGGATGTGATTGTCAATGGTAATGTTGTTCTTGAAGAACCTATAAAAGTTCCTGGACAACTTGAACCACCTAAACCTACCTTACCAGCAGCAACAAAGAAGAATCAAGACAAGGCTCTCAACATACTATTGTCTGCTATTCCTGATGGTCACCTACTCAAGTTTCGTGATGCTAAGGATGCAAAGCAATTATGGGCTGCTAACAAGACAAGATTTGGAGGTAATGATGCTTCAAAGAAGATGCATAGGAACTTATTGAAGCAACAATTTGAAACATTCACTATTGGTGAAAGAGAAGGTCTTGATGCTACCTATGACAGATTCCAAAACCTTCTCAGTATGCTAGAGTTATATGGAGCAGAGGTGTCTGTTGAAGATGCAAACTTGAAATTCCTAAGAAGTTTGCCATCTATGTGGCATGTGGTTGCTACTATGATCAGAGGACAACCTGATTTGGATTCTATGGACTTTGATGATCTCTACAATAACTTAAAAGTGTATGAGCATGAGATGAATGGTCAAATAAATTCAAAAGCTCATAACATTGCTTTTGTGTCTTCTGAAAACAGAGGCAATACTTCCACCAAAAGTACTGCTCATCCTGTTCAAAGTACTGTTGGTGATAAACAGTACCTTTGCACAACCATGACTACTAACACCTCATCACCATCAAACATCACTAACTCTGATGATGTTGTATGTTCCTTCTTTGCTCAGCAAGCCACCTTATCTGTTACTTATGAAGAAGATTTGTTGCAAATTGAAGAGGATGATCTGGAAGAAATTGACATAAGATGGCAAGTTGCCATGATCACTGCAAGAATCAAGAATTTTATGAAGAAAACAGGAAGAGGTATTGACTTCAAAGCTAAACAGGGTATAGCATTTGATAAATCTAAGATTGAGTGCTTTAACTATCAAAGGCCTGGTCACTTTGCAAGGGAATGCAAGTTTTCTAAATATCAGGCAAATAAAATGATTGAAAAACCCAAGGTTGAAATCTGAGAAATTCCTATTACTGAATCAAAACCAAAAGCTTTGGTGGCTCAAGAAAATCTATCAGAGGTCGACTGGAGTGCTGAATTTGATGATGAACCAGTCACCTACTGTAATGTTGCATTGGAAGACTGGAGCACAGCCTTTGATGAAGAACCAGGATTTTCTGCTTTGGAAACAAGAGATGGTCTTGGAAGCCTTGATGGACTTGGAAGCTTTGATTGGAGCATGGAAAGTGAAGAAGAACCTGTAATGCTTGCCATGGTAGCTACTTTACCAAGTTCATCTACTATCTCTGAGGTATGTTCTAAGTGTAATGATTGTTATCAAAAGTTGCTTAAAGACTATGTGACTGAAAGAGATAATTATAGAAGGGCTAGGTATGAGGTAGCTGGTTATCAATTGACTTTAGAATCAATGGAAGCCAAAATAATCACTCATGAAAATAATGAAATGGATTGGAGAGAAAAATATGAACAACAAGACTATCAATTAAAATTGAGTGAATGGAAGTTAGGTTGTAAAGTTTCTGAAGTTGAAAAGCTCACTAAAAAAAGGGATGATTTGCTAGAAAAACTTGCTAGTTGGAAAGAATCTGGTCTGTCACATGTTAGTTTTGTTGAAAAACAAAGAAGAGCACATGTTAAAACTGGACTAGGTTATGGTGTTGAGTATGATAGTTCAGAAGATAGTCCCACTAGTGATAAGGAACAACTTAATTTAGAGGTAACTTCATCTAGTGATGAAGAATTCATTAGCTTAGATGCCAACACATCTAGTGATGAAGAACCAATTAGTCAAACACCTCCTGAATTTAACAAAAACAAGGGTTATAATTCAGTTGCTCCACCTACTGGTAATTTTCAACCACCTAGGACAGATGTTTCTTGTTTTGGAGTAGACAATCTAGAATTTAGGAAGAAGCTTAAATTTCAATCAAATTCTAGTCCATCTAATTCTGAGTCCTTAAAAGAAACAATTGAGAAACCTAAGGTTGAGAACACACAGAGTAAAGTTAATGGTTCAGGGTGTGATAAAAATGCTCAAAAGTTTTCTAAAGATTTTTCAAAACAAGCAGTACCTTCAAACTCTTCTCAAAGTACTGTTAATCCAACAGTATCTTCAAGAAGTACTTTTCAAAATACTGCTAAGTTTAGAAAATCTTTTTCACCAAAGAGACAAGCAAGTTTTGGTTATAGAACTCAAGGAAGGGGATTTGGGAATATGGATAGAAAATTATGTTATGTATGTTACAGTCCTCATCATTTGATTAAGGATTGTGACTTTCACTCAGAATACTTAAGTAAATTCCCAAAGACCAAATCTGCTAACCATAAGCCAAAGGAGAGCAAACCTGCTTGGAGTTACTCACACAGGGTTAACCATAGTAATTTCTCTAAAGAGTATAGGTACCCTCACCAGAAAAGACCTTTTTCAAAACCACCAGTACCTTCAGGCAACACTTTTCAAGGTACTGGTAAGTCAAAAGTAGTATCTTCTCAAAGTAATGCTAGGTTTTCACCCACTCAGGGAAACTCTAATGTAAGACCAAGGAGATCCAATTACTATCAATCTAGAAGGCCTTACACCTCAAACAGAGTACCTAGAACAAAGATTTCAACACACAGTGTTAAAACTAAATGGGTTAAGAAAGAAAGTACTGATGGGAAACAAATAGTACTTTCAGCAAACAAGGGTAAAAAAGAGAATTTTGTTGAAAATCAAACACAGGGTTTGGAACAAAAGAAAACAATTGATCATGTTTTCAAAAACAGTGGAGATTACATACTCAAAGAATTTAAGTATGTCACTCCACAAGGGGAACACAAGTCAGTAATGGCTTGAGTTCCTAAAAGAAACTAACCCGTTTCATCTTTTATGCAGGGCAACCCAGAGGAGGAGCTTAAAGATCATATTATTATTGATAGTGGTTGCTCTAGCAGCATGACAGGAGACAAGGAGATTCTGTCAGATTTTAAGGCTTATTTTGGAGGAAGAGTTACTTTTGGGAATGATCCAGATGGAGGAAGAATTACTGGCAAAGGAACCATCAAGACAGGCTGCATTGATTTTGAAAATGTTAGATATGTAAAGGAGCTCAAGTTCAACCTTTTGCCAGTTTCTCAGATTTGTGACAAAAAGTATCCTGTGTTATTCACTGACACAGAATGTCTTATTCTCTCTCCTGAGTACAAGTTTGTTGATGATCACTTGGTAACACTGAGAATACCAAGAACCAATGATGTTTATAGTTTAGATCTGAAGAATGTCAATTCTTCAGGAAGAGCAACATGTTTAGTAGCAAAAGCAACACTTGAAGAAGCGCATCAATGGCATAGAAGATTGGGTCATGTGAATTATAAGAATATCAACAAGCTGGTCAAAGGTGACTTAGTCAGAGGTTTACCTTCTAAAACCTTCAAGAATGATCATTCATGCTTGGCTTGCAAGAAGGTAAACAACACAAAGCTTCATGCAAAAAGCTTGAAGAGAGAACTATTAGAGAGCCTTTGGAGTTGTTGCATATGGATTTATTTGGACCTGTTTCTGTTGCAAGCTTGAATAAGAAGAAGTACTGCTTAGTTTTAACAGATGACTGTAGCAGATTTAGTTGGGTCTTTTTCTTGGGATTTAAAGATGAAACCTTTGATGCTATTCATGATCTCATAATAGCCCTTGAAAATCAATTAAGACTCAAAGTCAGAGGTATTAGATGTGATAATGGGACTGAATTCAAGAACCAGCTCATGGATGACTTTTGTGCCAAGAAAGGAATCAAGAGGGAGTTTACCATTGCTCGAACTCCATAGCAGAATGGTGTTGTAGAAAGGAAAAATAGAACATTGATTGAGGCAGCTAGAACCATGCTTGCAGATTCTTCATTACCTATTCAATTTTGGGCTGAGGCTGTAAGTACTGCTTGCTATGTGTTAAATAGAGTCTCAGTCACTAAACCTCAGATGAAGACACCATATGAGTTGCTTATGGGAAAGAAGCCAAACATTCGTTTTATGAAACCTTTTGGATGTCCTCTGACTATTCTAAATACTAGTGATTCACTGGGCAAATTTGAAGGCAAGTCAGATGAAGGATATTTATTGGGGTATTGTACCAATAGTAAAGGATTTAGAGTTTATAACAGAGCTACCAAAAAGGTTCAAGATTGTCTTCATGTTGAGTTTTTGGAAGATCAAGAAAATCAAAAAGGTAAAAGTCCTGATTGGATGTTTGATCTTGATATTTTGACTCCTTCTATGAACTATGTACCTGTTAGGGAGGAAAATCAAGTTGTTCACAAAGAAGATGATTTACAGTACATTGTTCATGGAGTCAATGTTAGCCCTAAAGATGTTCCTGATGCAGAACCAATTTCCATTGAAAAGGAGAAAAGTACTGTTGAACCAATTACCATAGTCTCTGATGAACATCAAGCTATTCAAGATGAACTCAATAGGATGCTCTTTCAAGAAACACTTGAAAAGTCCTATGAAGATGATCAAAGACGAGCCTATGAAGCAGAGAAGAGAAAGGGAAAGTCTACAAATCAATATCACAGTACTTTGGATCCTAGTACTTTGGATCAAAGTACTGCTGCTCAATTTGAAAGTACTACTGGTGGAGTAAGTTCAACCAATTGGACCAACATTGATGATTTTAGTGGTCCATCCATGCCTGCTTTTGAAGAATCAGATGATGAGTTGCAAGATGAAGGCATCTTCTCACAACAAGGTCCTGATTACACAAACTTGGAAGATGATCTTACAGTTCTAACAACTCAAACTTCAAGAGTTCAAAAGAATCATCCTACTAGTAAAATTATTGGATCTCCCACCTCTGGAGTCATCACACGATCCAAAGTTAAGAGTATCAATAAGCAACATAATGCTTTACTTAGCTTTGTCTATAAACAAAATAGGATGAATCATAAGGATCAACAAACATGCGTGTTTGCTTGCTTTATCTCTCACGAAGAACCCAAGACAGTATCACAAGCATTAGCAAAAGAGAGTTGGGTTGAAGCCATGCAAGAAGAACTTCTTCAATTCAAACTTCAAGATGTTTGGGTATTATGTGAATTACCAGATGGAAAGAAAGTAATTGGTACAAGATGGGTTTTCAGAGTCAAAAGAGATGAAAGAGGTAATGTCATCAAGAACAAAGCAAGATTGGTTGCACAAGGGTATAGACAGGAAGAAGGAGTGGACTATGATGAAGTATTTGCTCCTGTAGCAAGGATTGAAGCAATTAGATTATTTCTTGCCTTTGCTTCTTATATGGGCTTTCCTGTTTATCAAATGGATGTTAAAAGTGCCTTTCTTTATGGCAAAATTACAGAGGAAGTCTATGTTAAACAACCTCCTAGTTTTGAAGATCCTGAACATCCAAACAAAGTCTACAAAGTGGTCAAGGCACTGTATGGCCTTCATCAAGCTCCCAGAGCTTGGTATGAAAGACTCTCCACTTTTCTATTGCAACATGGTTACATGAGAGGTGCAATTGACAAGACTTTGTTTATCAAAAGAGACAAAAAGGATATCATGCTTGTTCAATTTTATGTGGATGATATCATTTTTGGAGCTACAAAACAGGCTATGGTGAAAGAATTTGAGCAACTTATGAAACACGAGTTTCAAATGAGTTCCATGGGTGAACTAACTTTCTTTTTGGGGCTTCAAGTTAAACAATCAAGTACTGGAATTTTCATTAGTCAAGATAAGTACGTCACTGACATTCTTAAAAAGTTCAACTTAAGTGATATGAAGCCAGTTACCACACCCATTAAAGCCTCAAACTCATTAGGAAAGGATGATGATGGAGCACCTGTGGATGTTAAGCTTTACAGATCAATGATTGGTTGTCTTATGTACTTAACTGCATCTAGACCTGACATTATGTTTGCTGTATGCTTATGTGCAAGATATCAGGTCACACCCAAGGTATCTCATATAAATGCAGTTAAGAGGAGTTTTAGTTATCTCAAGCATCAACCTAAGTTAGGGTTATGGTATCCTAAGGAGTCACCTTTTCACTTGGAAGCTTTTTCAGACAGTGACTATGCAGGAGATAATTATGATAGAAGATCTACCACAGGAGGATGCCAATATCTTGGAAGAAGACTAGTTTCATGGCAATGTAAGAAACAAACTATTGCTGCAACTTCATCCACTTAAGCAGAGTATGTTGCTGCTGCAAGTTGTTGTGGACAAGTACTTTGGATGTAGAATCAACTCTTGGATTATGGATTCAACTTCAAGAATACTCCTATCAACATTGATAATGAGATTACAATTTGCATTGTGAAGAATCCTGTCTATCATTCCAAGACCAAGCATATTCAGATTAGGCATCATTTTATTCGTGATTGTTATGAGCATAGACTCATTAATGTTGTCAAGGTTCACACAGATGACAATGTAGCTGATCTACTTACCAAATGATTTGATGTTTCAAGGTTCAAACATTTGGTAGTAAGTATTGGTATGATTAATTATTAAGCTACGTTTGAGGGGAGGACTTCATTTAGTCCTATGCATTGTTTGAGGGGAGGCAATGCAATGCTATTGATGTTGTGGTAAAGATAATGGGAAAGTACTGCTTGCAATTTTAGCTGAAAGTACTGCTTTGGGAAAGTACTGCTTTGAAGGGTACTGCTGACGTGTAAAGTACTGCTACGTGGAAAAGTACTGTTCTAACGGTAAAAAATACGGGGTAATGGTAAAATACTTTGTTTTGGAAAGGATACATGCCAAAATAACGGTATACGCATTTAATGGGGTTTGATTTTTTATATCTTATCCATATATAACTAACCCTACCGCCTTTTTACTCTCACTTTTCTACACACCCATTCTCTCATACTTACGCCACACATTTAATCATCAATCCACCTTCTCAGTACAATTTATTCTTCTATCCACTCACAAATGGCTTGTTCAACTTGTAGTAAGCATAATATGGTTGCCAATTTGGATAAGACAGAATTAAATCTTGATTTTCTTGCTGTGATTGATTTCCTAACTGGGTCTTCAATCAATTACTCTTTATTGGTCAATCCGGACATCATTGAGCCATGGATTCAAGAATTTTGGGCTACTGCTGCATCGGGTTGGGAAGAACCTGATATATCATTCATTACGGCTAAATTTGCTGGGAGGAATGTTAGGATTACTGAGGCTACTATTCGAGCAGATCTTATGTTTAATGATGAAGAAGGTACTGTTAAGTTTGATAAACAAGTACTTTGGGATACACTAAGAGATATTGGGTATGAGGGTTCTCTTACTAAGCTCACTTTTCAGAAACCCTTATTTAGTCCACATTGGAAATATCTCATTCATGTTTTACTTCATTGCCTAAGTAACAAAAGTACTGCTTGGAATGAGTTTAGTCAAACTATAGCCTCTGCATTAGTGGGATTAGCTACCAATCAACCATTCAACTTTTCTTTCATGTTTCTTGATGGTATGCATAAACATATCAAGAATGGTTCACCATTTTTGATGTATCCCAGGTTTGTTCAATTATTTTTGAACAAACAGCGTGAGGGTGTTCCAAAACCCCCAGACTTTTTGCCTGCTATAGTTCAACCTGATAAGGTGTTCACCTTTATGGCTACCAAGAGTGCAAAATTTTCTGGGAAGAATACACCTTTAACTGCACATATTTTGGAGGTAGCACAAGCTGTCAGAGATGCAGCACAAGAGCAAGAGCATGAGGACTCTTTTGCATAAGCTAGTAATGAGCAACCAGTTTTAAAAGAAGCTTCTGTTTCTCAATATACTGCTTCTCAACATACTGCTCCTTTGTTAGATCATGCATCTTCTCAACATACTGCTTCTTCACAAGCTCCAGAATTTCCTCAACCTACTATGTCAAAGGAAAGTACTTCTTATCAGCATGGTGAGACTTAACCACCAACTCCCAATGATTATACCTCCACAGATGGGTCTCAAACATCTGGAGGAGATGAGGGAGTTATGGCTGATGAAGAAGTACTGGATAATTATGCTTTAAATAGGGAATTAAGGAGGCTGAAGAGAGCTTATGATGATCAAGCTGAACAAATGTTGCAGTTAAAGAATACGTTCAAGAAATTGAAGAGGTTTTTTTGGCCACTTGTTAAACACCACAGGTTATGGGTCAAGTTACAACAGAAAAGTGGTCACAAACCTAAGTCCAAGAAAAGAAAGCTCAAGAAGCAGTCTTCATTTCCATTGGGGAGGAATTTGCAGAATGAGAATGTGATTGAAGATGCTGGTTTTGATAAGAATGAAGATGCTGATTTTGATAATGATGATGGTTTTAATGATAATATTCAAATAACACCACTTGAAGAAAACATTCCTCATCAAGAGACTGCTGAGAGGAAGAGTGATGAAACTAAAAATATCATTTTTCAAGAAGCTGATATTGAAGTAAGAAGTGGTGATACAGAGGTACTGGACTTGGAAGATACTGATGTTGAAGTTGCTCAAGGTACTGCTCATCAAGGTACTGTGAGGCAATTTTCAATCACACCAAGGACTTTAGATTTTGAAGAAGATGTTGGTCCTTCTAATCCAGTTCAGCAAGAAGAAGAGATCAGGAAACATACTGACAGTGATGATGAGACTATTGCTGACATTATGCTGAATATGTCTAGATCTAAAGGGATTATCATTCCTGGAGTGGAACAATCTCAACCACCTTCTTCTGAGCCTACTCAAGAGATAGATCCCAAAGATAAAGGTAAAGGGATTTTAATTGAAAAGAAAAAGAAGAAGAAGCTGACTTTAGCAGATTTAAGAGCAATTGAAGTTGCTAAACATGAAGAAGCTGCTAGAAAGTTTCAGGCTGAGTTAAATGCTGAAGTGAAAAGAACAGTGAAGCCAGTTGTTAAAGAAAAGATTATTGGACCAAGAAAATCACAGGGCATTGCTAAAGCAAGGAATGCTATGATGAGTTATCTTAAGGGTCATGGATACAATGGCTTACATAGACTAAAGTATCAAGAGATGAAAGATTTATATGATGCTGTCAGAGAATCTTATAAAAAACAAGTTGATAGCATTATTGGTTTTGATACTGATGAGGCAAAACAGATGATGGATGCTAGAAATAAAAGAAAAAGAACAACAACTGAAGCACAACCATCAAAGAAATTCAAAGACACAGTGGAATTGAGAACAGATACAGTTGATGAGCTGAGGAATTATCTAAGGGTTGTTGACTTTGAACATCCTAAGTCAAATGAAGCTGCTGAGACAAAGTCCAAGATATCTGCATTAGAAGTTGTGGAATCTAAGAAAGACGGAGATTACTTTGTTTTCCACAGAGAAGATGAAAGCTTCAGAGCATTTAATTTGTTATGGGACATATTGTATCTAATTGATAGAGAAGATTTACTTCATCTATATCAACAAATTCAAGCTCATTTTGAACATATTCCACTCAAAGGAATAGGTGTAGTCTTGCTGGGTGATCTTACAATAATCTGGGAGACTGAAGAGACAAGTGCTGATGATATTTGGAAGAATCAAGAAGATTGGGAAATTCAAAATTGGAGATTCTTTGAATCAGCTGGAGTGCATGTATTAGAGCTAGAAGATGGAACCATGATTCACATGTTAGTAGAAAGGAGATATCCTCTTACAAGAGATCTCATGATCAAAATGCTAGAACATGGAATGGAGGTAGAACAAGAGAATGATACAACTCTAATGGTAATTGAATTGTTCATCAAATGGACAATTTCAGCAGAGGATGATGAATAAATACTGGTATGGTTTTATTATATATATCTTTTGAATAATAAAGTACTTTATTCAAAGTACCGCTATACAAACAGTACTTTATCAAAGTACTGTTTGAAGTATAAAACCAGTAAAGTCCTTAATAAGATAGCAATTTTTGTAATGAGCAAAATACTTTTTGAAGCACAAATTTACAGCAACAAATTGTTTTGAGAAATACATGGTGTTAGTATTTGTACTACACAACAAATGGTATTCAACTCACCATGTTTAACAGACAAGAAAGAGTTTGACTCATCATGAGGGTACGGCTCTGATGTGATTATCAAATCCGTTTTTAGTTGACAATTTACTAAAAATTGTATGGTTTTCAACTCACCATATCTGTGATAGTGAAGAGTTGGCTAGCCCACAAGATAATGGCTTGTGGTAAAGGCTGTGGAAAATCCATTTATATGGTAATTAGTTCACCATGGTAGTGATTGTACTAAAAGAACTAGCTAGTCCAAAAGCAAACGGCTCTTGGTAAAGACTACTCAAATCCGTTGATAGCTGATGATTTGCTAAAAATCATATGGTTATCAATGTACCATGGTTCTTAAACCTAAACATTGGCTACTCCAGAGTTAATGGCTTTGGTAAAGAGACATCAAAATCCATTATTTTTCAATGATTCACCTCTTGCAGGAGCTAACACACCTGGAAGTGATGAGAATAGTATGAAACTTAAAAGATTTGATGTACCTTTTGTCAATATGTTGCTGAGTTGCTGAAAAGAATTAAAGTTGCTGTAAAGACAAATATCTATTGCTGACAAATATCACTTTGATGATGACAAAACAAACACAGTAAGTACAAGAAAAACATGTTAGAGTTTGGAGTCACATGGATAGTACAAGACAGATGATAAAGTTACAATCTTTCCTTGAAGACAAAGATGCTAAAGTAATATGGTATAACTTAAGGAGAAGACAAAGGAACTTGAAATCAAGCAAGTAGAATTCAAGTTAGGGTAGGATTGTTGGGATATAAAGTCAAAGTACTACTGCTTATCAAAGTACTGCTCTCATAATGAAAGTCAAAGTACTGCTTAGTGAAGAAAGTCAAAGTACTGCTCATCAAAGGACTGCTATGATAAAAGGACTGACATGCAAATTATGCAAATCGTTTAAGGATTATTATGTAATTCTAGAATGTTCTTAGATTAGAGTTAGTTTACTTGTCGTTCAAGTATTGTAAATCGACTAGGGTTTTCCTTATGCATATAAAAAGATCCCTAGGTTGGCATTAGTGATATACGATTTTAGAGATATATGCAAGTTCAATATTAGAGTTATTAGGGTTGTTGGTGAATCTGTGTATGTAAGCAGGTTCAAAGGTTTTAATATAATCAAAGTTCTTTGTTAATTCTTCTTAGCTTTGTTGAAGTAGATTCCGCATACTTAATAAAGTATATCAGTGTTCCATTTTTAGTAGTTAAGGATTTATCCAAGATTACTAAACCCTTACAAGCTACATAGTTAGTTTGGTCAGAGTATATCGATCCAACAATTATTTTTAAACTAAACATGTGGAGATGTCTAGTTTGAAGGTGGAGAAGAAGATTGAGCCGAAGGTGGCATGGAAGCAATAGGAGTTGGTTATATGATAGATTGAGTGAGGAGGTACTCAAGGTGGCCAAACATAAGGTGGAGTTCATCTCTTAAGGATAAAATGTGGTGGAAGTTGTGATAACAACAAGCACAACCCTTGGTGTGGTTGTCCACAAGGTTGTGACGAATAGGAAATCCCATGATAGGAGAAGGTGGTGGAGTTGGAGGATCATAGTCCAAAGGCCCATCAGGTGATGCATTGGTGGGATTGGGAGAATTTGGAGTTGCAAAGGAAGGTGAGAAATTACTCACAAAAAGAGTGTATGCACCCGAGCTAGATTGGGTGAGCAAGGGTGATAAGTTTTAGATGAATGATGAGAAAGGTGATGAGCTTGGTCTTGAAGAAGAGGATGGTTTAGGTGTAGAGAAGGATGTTCCATCGGTAGATGGAGTTTTGAGAGGTGCACTTGGTGCTTGAGGAGAGGATAATGGAGACTTTGGAGAAGGAGTAGTATCATAGAGACTGAGGTAAATGAAGTTTGTTTGTGGTGGAATGATGGTAATCTTAGGCCTTTTGTTTGAAGTTGATTGTGGTGGAGTGAGAGTAGTTTTGGGCCTTTTGTTTGAGTTTTGCAAAGAGGTAGAGGAGGATGCCATCGTAGGAAATGAAGAGGAGATAAAGAGTGATGGTGATGAGGTTGAAGATGAAGAGAAGATGAATTTATATAACCAAGTATAGTTATGATTTAGGCAAAGCATGCATTAGAAAATTATAAGTACATAAAATTGTTTATCTAAACATGGCAATGGACGGTCCTTTAGTGATAAGGGACCGCCAATACGATAAGGGACCGCCGGCAGTGGGTTTCCAGATTTTTGCCCAGTTTTTCATTTCTGCAACTGCATACAGAACTCATTCCAATAGATCATATGACTGCATAAACATAAGTTTAACCATGATAGTTATCGTTCAAGAACAAGACTAAATAATACCAACATTCAAATACAAACATAGACTAAATTTAAACATGTCTAATAATCATAAAATAGTTCACATAGTAGATAAACAAAAGTGTTCCTAAAACATTAAAAGGAAGTGGTCCAAATGACATTTCAAGTCATTTACTTCTTCTTTTTCTTCAAGAGATTCTTGATGGACTTCAATCCCTTTCGTTGCTCATCTCGTATTTACATAAGAAGAGTGATCACAGATAGGTCTTGTGAATCAAGGTTTTGAGGGATTTGAGGAAGAAAATTAGTGAATGTTTGGAGTTGAGATGATGGAGAGGAGGTACTAGCATTGGAACTACCAATGTGTTCATCATCATCTATATGATGAGAGGATGAATCACCAGAAGACGACTCGGGAAATAAGGTCCTTTTAGACCCGGAATCTGACCTTGTGTTTACACTCAATGTGGTCGGTGAGTGGAAACATGACACCATCATAAATATGATAATTTTCCGATTGAAGATCGGAAAATTTATCCATGACATGATTATAAAGACGAGTTAATAGCATGCCATAGGAAAAGTTTAACTTCGCCTTTTTGGTGAAGAACTCCATTCTCCTAATGATATAGAAAGCTAAATTTTATGGTGTCGATGTGATAATACAATAAAGCATATGACTGAGACAAGCGGGGAGATGATCCTGATTGCCACCAAGACAAAAGGCATTTTCACGAATGATTTCCTCAAAAGCTTTCAAGTGATCGACAACTTCTTTGGTAAAGATTTGATTTTCTTCAACAAGAATTTTCTTTCCTTTGTGAGTTCGGGAAAGAGGTGAAGTTCATGGTTTTTGAATGAAATATTTTATTTCACTAGGAGTGGGGGAAATGGTGGAGTATTTTCCACACTTGGGGGTGCTCTCGGCAAGAGCATCAAGGCTCCATTCATCAGTGAACAACCAGTGCCCCATGGTGGGAACCCCAATGATACGACCGAATTCAGGAAGTGAGTAGGAGAAATACTTTTCTTTAATGACACACTGAACCTACAACTCAAACTTAGAATCAACCCTTAAATTAAATTGACTATAAAACTCAAGGATAAAACGAGGACCAATTTGTTCATTGATTTTGTAAAGACAATCAAGTTTAGCAAGACTAAGCATGGCATCAAGATATTTGATGTCCTTAAAGTCGGGATAGACTACTCGCCCTTCATGAATACAACGGTTTTCAATACGTTGGAAATCATATGAGATTGGTGGAGTGTATTCAGTGGATAATATGGAGATGTATTTAGGAGTTCTTTGGTGATCAATACCGGTTGGTTTGGGCATGTTTTACCTATAAAGACATACATAATTAGTAATGTTAACTTATGATTAGCTAGTTTAATACTACATGCTTGTGGCAAATGCTCCCTAAGTTCCAAAACTCATTTTAATTTCGAAATTCTTGATCCATTTCGTTGCATGGTTATGAAAATGTTTTTGACATGTATTAACAATGCATAACTATGTTTTTGTTATGTTTCTAAACATGATTAATAACATCACATTCGAATTGGGGATATTCTTATTTTTTGATACTTTTCAAAATTCACTTATTGGACCATTCCTACACTAATCTAAGTGTTATTAGTGATACATTGTTGTAATTTGATGTTCATAGTCGTTAATTTTACAAAGAATTGAAAATCCTCAATTTATAATTTTATGTTCATATGAACCCTAATTTCGAATTAAGAGTTAATTAAGTGAAATTGACTTATAATTGATTATTAATATGCAAGAGTGTTGGATGATCTTGTATTGAGACCCTTTGATTTCAGTTAGATTGGTAGTGATTAAGAATTTAGGAGTGTAAAAGGGTTTTCGTCACTGCTGCATATGGGTGTGTTTGGTTTTGTTTTTCTGAGATTGTTGTGAAAAAGTGGGGTACTGATGCAAAAATCCTGACGGTCCTTTATCGATAAGGGACCACCGCTTTGATAGGGGACCGTCGCCAGAAAGGCCGGCAGTTTTGACATGTTTTTGCGTTTTGGTTTTGATAGAAATTGTTTAGCTTAGGACTCTTTTGAAAAAAACATGACCTTTGTAATTTTAGACACGGAATAGACACAATATGCACGAGTAGGCTAAGGAGTGGGTATTGAGTAGAATTGAGACAGAAGAAATAGAAAAGACTCGATACGCTGAATAAAGAGTGGGAATAAAGTCGAAACAGGAGAAAAGGAAGAGATGTGAACAAGACGAGTATTCAAATACGAGACTTTCATCGAAAAGGTTAGAAGTCAATCATTTCACTGCCAAGAAGAGTTATAGAAGAGAAATAGAGAAGAGAAGAGATGTTGAGAACATGAAAAGTGTGCATCATCTATGGTGATTGATAGACGTAAAAGTCGATTTAATAATGGTTGTGGTAAGACCATTATTTCTAAATATTTGCTTGAATCCAAAGAAGGATAAGCATTTAGACATATTGTCTAGTTGTGAAAAAGACATATATCAATTATTTGCACACCTATATCATCTAGCATACAAGCATATGGCAAGCAAGCACATAATCACATAAGCATATAGCAAATAGGCATATAGCAAGCATGATAGTCAAGGTTGTAAGAAAGCGTACCTTGGCCGCTAGCTATCCTTAATGATACGTTACCATTGGATGTGTTGTGCGTGATGCAAGATTCGATTATTATGATGTCTTCACGTGCATGGCAAGGTTATGGATGTACATTCGTGTCCTTGAGTGGCTTCCTTCATATATCTGAAGACACAACTTGCAAGAAAACTTGGTACCCAATTTCTCATGGGTCCGAGATGGTTAGTCTGAGACATCCATTGCATTTACATGCAAATGATGTGGATGTCGACAAAGAACAATGATGTTCCTTTACATTTTATTCCTATTTCTTAGACAATTATCACTAGAAATGGTTTTCATAATCTCCATTAGTGATGATCATTGTTTTGACACATCTTATTTTTCAAAATAATTAGTTTTAGATTTTTCTAAGTGGTTTTATAAATTTAATTTTTTGCCTTACTTGTTGAAGACTTACATGAATTGTAACCTAAGCCCATTCATCTCCAAATGTCTTTTGACTATTTAGCAAACTTTAAGACACTTAGAACTCTTTACAAATCTAGCTAGTGCGTTAGCCATTTCATTAGCTTTCTTAAATTCATTTTTGTAATCTTGACACATCTTACATTCTAGATCAATTACTATGCCACTTTCAAGTCTAGACATTTTATCTTCCAAGATAATTTATTTTTTAAAATTATTTTCATATGACCTCAAGGATTCATTCTCCGAAAATGATTTTCTACTTATGTTGCATAAATTATTAAGTTCATTTTCTAATTTTGAAAACTCTAGAATGAATGGGTCATACCAAAAGTGTTCAATTTTAGAATGTACCTCACTTGAAGTTTCAACCTTTTGACAAGTTTCACATTCAATGTATACGTTGTCTTCTCCATCGGTATCACTCCAAGGCTCATTGATGAGTTCACTTCCTAGGTTGCTTATAAGGTTCTTGTCAGCGTCATTACCTACATCAAAAACATTTGAACTAGTAGTACATGTATCTAGCTTAACTAAATGTCTTTCTAATGACTTGTTTTCACATGTGAAGAGTAGTTCAAGATTATTTTCAGAATCTTTGGCTTGATCATTTACTTGATGAAAGTTTAAAATATTTTTCCACATGTCATTTGCAGTTTGACATAAAATTATTCTTTCATATTCAATTTTTGGCAAAGCTTTATAAATCATTAATTTTGCTTCAAAATTTTTACAAAACTTTCTTTTGAAATTTTGATTATCAAAATTCGTTTCCATTGGTTGAAAATCACCAACGGAAATGACATGCCAAAGATCATGATCTATTGATTTCACATAACTTTTAAATCTATTTTTCCATTCAACAAAATTATCATTTTCGAAAAATGGTGGTTCATTCAAAGAACGCCCTTCTAGACATCTTTCAGACTCCATAGATCGATTCAAGTTTTAAAGTACAGTATACTCTAAAGATCTTGATAACCTGGCTCTGATACCAATTGTAGAAACTAGAAGGGGGGGGGGGTTGAATAGTTTCACCATTTATAATTACTTAATGTTTCGCCTCTTTTAGGTCTGTTTATGTTTCTTTTAAAAACTTGTTGATTTTACTAATTATATGATATCTAATTAACTTGTTGTAAATGCATAAGGTAAGTAAAGAAAAGAGTAAAGGAAAGAACACAACCAAAGGAGAAGCCGAGATTTATAGTGGTTAGACACGAAGCTCAGTCTTCGTCCTACTGCACTCCCCGAGTACCACACTCGAGAGTTTTCAATCACTATGTCAACACACTCCTTTAGGTGGAGCAATCCGTACATAAGCTTACACCAAGTTTAATGACACTAAGTGGAATGTCGAGTTCTAATCCTAGCTAGAACCATTATACACCAAGGCCCACGTGGCCACACGAACAAGCACTCTTGTCCCACTTAGATCGACACACGATCCAAGTCTTCACACGAACGAGCACTCCCGTTCACTTGAACCTTCATCCAATTCAAGCCTTCACACACAGACTTCACTAAGTCCTAATCTTCACGCTAGAACTTCACTTAGTTCTAGCCTTCATACCACAACACACAACTATTACAAGATCTAATCTAGATACTTCTTGAACTATCACCTTTTTCCAAGTTCACCCTAACACAACTAGTCAAGACTCATACACAAGTCGGATACACAATATTACAATATTTATAAATGAAAGAGTTGGAGGAAGAAGAGAATCATAACACTTGCTATGTTTGTGTGTAAACTCATAAAACACTTCGATTCTTGACAACTTCGAGTGTTCTTCTCTTGCACTTTGATATAGAGGATGAGAGAATCACTTATAAACACATACCGACATGTTATAGTGATCAAAGATAGAAGAAAGAAAGAACAAAAAGTTTTTGTGCTAAGAGGCTTAGTTTTCTGAAATGGAACAGTTCAGTATTTATAGGCGTCAGGAGGAGCGTGGGCGGTCCCTTAAATATGTAACGGTCCTTTATCACTAAAGGACCGTCAGTCCATTTAAGGGACCGTCCCGACATACGCTCCTCTTTTTGTCCTAACGTGGTGAAAGTTTATCTAGTGAAAAACTTTACTATTTTAGGCGGGTGTAGCAACCCACAAAATCTCATCACTATCATTCCCATTACAAATACCTATAGTAGGTATTTCCACAGGTAAATTTTTGCTTTTTGCATGCATATCATTACATAAGTGACTCTCTAGACCTACTCACGTACCAATACAAGCTAAATATCTTTACCTACACACCCTATAAACTCCTGGTATGTCAAGCATAGGATTACAACAACACCACACTAAGAAAATTACTAATCTAACATACTAAACTCATCACACAACCCTAATCTAACACTAATTAAGCCCTAATTAGGTCTATGTGTTTATAAAACCCTAATTGCTTATCTGAACTAGTTTGAAAATGTTCAAGGCTTAAGTATGAGATACCTTAGGAATATTAGGATACCTTAGAACTCCTAGGCATTAGTATAACCCATTTGAGCTTAGGTACAAGCCTCTTAAGCACAAGACCATAACTAGGTTATAACTTCCTGGAAACTAGGTCAAACCTTCCCAAATCTTTCCCATAAGCTACCACCACTTAGTATAAGTTTCTTAAGACTTAGGATTAGTCACTAGACACTCATAGGACCCTAATCTAGGTACTAAAACCTAAGCTAAACCCTAATCACCCACTAAGCAAGATTACACTATAACTTAACCCTAAACCTAAAACTAAGTACCCTAAGCACCTCTAGCACCTAGCCTAGCACCTTAGTCATGCTTAGCACACACCCTAGCATCTCCCTAGCAAGCATACAAGTAGGTGATGCACCTACTTGTCACCTAGTACCCTTAAACCGCATCTATGGCTTCGTTACCACCACAAAACCTCCCAAGCCGCCTCTTAGCCCTCCATAGCTCTTCCTAGTCATCCTTTAGACCCTCCACGACCACACCTAGCTCAGCTTACTCACCCCTCCCTTCTTTCGACACCACACCACCCTTTTCTTGGTCGCTACTCCAAACGACCCTATAAATAGAGCTCGCACCTCTTCATTTCAACTCACCCTATTTCACTCTTCTTCACCTCACAGTTTTTGGTCCTAGTAGTCATATAAGAGTCTTGTAGCCTTAGAAGTCGAGTAGCTAAGCTCTAGGTCCTTGTCGAGTTCCATAATTGCCTAGAAAACCCTAAGTACCCTCGTTAGCCCTTTCCTTGATCACATAAGCTTCTAAACTTGTTCCTTTTACTTTAGATCTATCCTAGGATAGTTATAGGATGCCTTAGATCCCCTTGCCTAAGCCTTAATCACTAGAACTAGCTCGTTAACTTCTAAAACCCTAAAATGAGTCGAATTGCTATTTTTATACTATAAGCTCTTTTCATAAGATATAAGCTAGTTTAGGTAACTTAGTTAAGCTTATATTAGTTAACCATAAGTTAGGAAACCTTTTTGTTTCATAAAAATATAGTTTGCATAGAATTAGGACTAGTTTTGCAAAACTTTCCATGCATAGGGGTATATATGGTAACTTTCTGAAAATACTAAGTTTAGGGACTATTTTTGACATTCCTTAGAAGTAATAAGTATAAGGACCCTTTTTGCAAAGATATATAACCCTAGGATAAAAAGTTAGAAAGTTATAAACATATAAGGACTAGTTTTGCAAAAGTTAATAAGTTAAGGGTATAAATAGTAAATTTTGAAAAATTATAAAGTCCAAGGGTCATACATGTCATTTTCTAAAAATATAGAAGTATAGGGACTAAATATGTGAAGTTTAGATAGTTATAAACCTAAGTAATATAAGTATTATAAGTATAGGGTAGATTTCTTAAATATATTAAACTTAAAGGTTATAAAGTAAACTATTTTCATATATATAGCAAACATACTTTAATTTAGAACATAACACAATACTAGGGAGCTTCATGTAAGGAGTACTATGTGGATATTTCGTTTTGACGAGTTTGCTGGGTTTACGATTTAAAGTGCCCTGGCTCCTCAAACGATTATTGCATATACTTCTGAATTATGATGGCCCGAACGGTGTTATGTTATAACTAAAACTCTAATAACAATATAACTCAATAGTAAGGAACTTCATGTGAGGATTTATATACTTCTGAATTATGATGGCCCGAAAGGTATTATGTTGGCCTTAACGGTGTTATATTATATCTAAGAATCCTAAAAACACTTAATAAACTTAAAACAAAACAACTAGAGCTTGACATGCCTACATAACAATAATAGACCTCAAGATACGTGAGTAAGAAGCCTAGACCTCTAGTCACTTTAACATCAATCACATAGCCTTAAGCCCAGGTGAGTTTTCATAGCCTCACACTTTTTAGAACGCTTTCTAAATGCTTTACAAACCCTGTGAGGGGGATACATGCTACTTGCTTAAAAAAAATCGAATACAAGTCTTTTTCTTCGGTTGTCGCATGAGTGATACTATTTCTGCCACCACTACATAACTAAAATTAATGAGCCATAATCACTTGCGGGTTTTACGCAAGTGAAAGCGAGTATAGTTGATAGATCTACTGGAGTTTGACAACTCCCGTTGGTTTACCTCAGCCGGGTAACCAATAAGTACTATACTTGAAACCTCAAAGGATTAACTTTGACAAGTTATCCTACTTGTCCCCCCATGGTTGGGTCTGCAGCCCCCATGACCTGGATTGTTAGTGCGGTTTCATGAGCTTAGTGCAACATAGCCACTCTTGATAATTGTGCATGCATCACAATTATCACACACATACATTTTCTCAGATGGGTGTAACAACTGAACCAGGGAACTTGTATTCACCCACACCTTAAACCTATGAATCTCACTCAACCTAGTGTTGACTTTTAAGCATGTATCCTAGGTAACAAAGCTCTGTGGGAATTATGGCATGGAGTGGTACAAAGCTTGCAGAACTTTTCACTCAGTTATCATTCAAGTTTCAAAACAAACATAGATTTTGGGGACCTCCTCTTATAAAACTATGATGATTTTAGTGAGTGATAACTCATTCTATAAAAACGTCTCTTTTTTAGTCGTTTTCTATTACTGTAACTGTGATTCCATGAAGTAATACCCCAACTCTAAATCCGCTGCGAAACGTGAAAATGAGGGTGTTACAGATTGGTATCAGAGCTTCAGTTGTAGAGAACAAGGTCAAAACCTAAACTACAACTATTTTTCCCAATACCTGAGAAAGTCCTTTGTACCACTTCACTCCCTAATGCCTTTTCCCAGAGCCATACGTGCATTAGACCCGCATACTAGGTATTACTTGACTATTACTTGAGCATATATTCATTTCTGCATGCCTGCTCCCCACTACTCTACCATTACCCCATCCGGAATACATACGAAGAATGTTCATTCCTCTCCGAATGATTCGGATTTTAGCCTTAAGAATCTTTTCCCCGATTCCCCGAATAGCCCTAGGAATAGTATAGATATGTCGTCGCCCTTAGGTTTTACATCTTTTATAGATGACCCACACCTAAAACATATAAGAGATTTTTACACTAAGGCATCACCTATCACTTCCCCATACACTATCCTACACCCACCTTTTCCCACACCTAGGTTAGAACCACATGGTTTCTTTCTCCCTAGAACACCTTATATGCCTAGAATACCCATCCCTGCTATAACCCTAGATATGAACCTAGGCAACCCTATACTATAGCACCTACACCCTATTTAGTAGGCCCTCCCACTTCATCTTGGAAATTTGAAGTCGGAGAAAATCCCATTAAGACAACCTTAGAAAACCAGGAAAATCAGGTAGAAGAAATTTTAAATAATCTAGATGAAGTTTTTCTTGACCTTATTGGGATGATAGAAGAAGGTCATGATAATAACTCAGGAACCCGACCCGACTATAGTAATTTAAGAAATACCTTAGCACAAGCCTGTTTTAAGATAGGTAAATAACAAAAGAATCAAATGAGACACCACCATAAGATAGCCTTTGCCCGTTTTAGAATGCGTACCTTAAAAAAGATGATTGATGATGACGAGGAAAGTCATCAATCAAATTTAGGAAACACTATAAACCCTTAGATTTAGGAAAAACCTTGGAGGAAACCTTTAAGTAGTATGCCTTAAGAATCTTGCTTTAGGATGGTTAAGTATAGTAATACCTTTAAGAAATGTAAAATAGGAAAGCAATAATAAGACTTAGGTATATCTTATTGATACTTCCTGGTGTCCTTAAAAAACTAGGATAACCTAGTCAACCTAGAATTAGGTATCCTTTCCCTTGATTACTTTAGGTCATCCTAAACCTAGTAAGAATCCCTAGGAAATCTAGGAATAACCCGTAAAAATATAACAGGTGAGTACTTGTTATAACCTACCTTAAACCCTTACACTATCATAACCCTTAGAAATATTAGAACCCCGATGCTTTAGACATATATACTCTTATCACTCTTAACCCCTAACTCGATTGGGTTTAGATTTCAAACCCAAGTCCTTGTTGAGAAGCTATCTCATAAGGATACTCGTTCATGAACTTTAGGTTTGTGGAAAGGCTAAAGCTTCATTCTATAGAATCCGTCATCTATCCTTTCTCTTCCATTGATTTTCTTTCCTCGGGCAATCTGCCTAAAAAATCTACCCTCCTAAATCCAACAACATGACATGTGGCATAAATAACGACGCTTGTTAGAAATTTAAGTATAACAAGTTATTTATGACCTTATGCGGTTGTGACTTCCTCTTCCGTTATTTTATGACATTCTATGTCATGAATAACAACTCTTTTCAAATATCCACCCTTTCCACCCAAAATCCATTAAACACTCTTCCCCAATCATTTCATATGATACTCATGATGAGAATTCTTATTCTACATCATAGAGATCTGAATTCTTTCTCTCTCTTATCCTCGGTTTTCACTACCTCTTCAGACTTCTTTTTGGTTAGAAGATCTTTCCCTAACCATTCGCATATACGAGTATATAGTAATTATATACAAAGTATATTCCCGTCCTTCCCTCCTTACTCCCCTAAGATTACTATGATTCGTAAAAGAAATTACTTACTCTTAGAAAACCTCTAGTTACTCTCCCTAGAATACTCATACTTAGGAATATGAATAACCTTAGAATGCCTTTGGAAGATAGAAATAGAATACCTTAGATTATGAAGTTAGATTACCCTAAGATATCCATAAAAATAACTTGGAAGTTAGATTTTAAAAGATAGGAAAAATAGGATTCAATTTAGGAATTTTATCAAGAATATTAGAACTAGAACACAGATTAGGTATAAGAAATTTTAGGAAAAACAAAGAATTAAATAAAAAGTCTCCACCTTAAGCCTTTAAATCCCTAGTTTAAGATAGACACATTAAGCTTCTACCAGATAGATACATTAAGCTTTTACCAGCTAAACACATTAGTAAATCTCTACCATATAGAAATAAGTCATAATTTGCCTTTACTTAGTCCTTTAGGATACCTACATAATATTTCGAGGATCTTAGAAAAGTTAAACTTTAGGAAACAACTAAGAAACTTTAATGGATCTGATTAGTAGTTTGTGAACTTAAAAACTAGGAGGAATTTAGTTGAGGATATTAAAAATACTTAGGCTTGACATTTCATAGGTTACACATTAGGAAAATCTACTTAGAAGATACTATGGATACTACCCTAACTGGTTTCAAGTACCTAGGAATAATTATACTTATAATCATAATGGTACTAGTAATAATAGACAACCTAGGCCAAAAGATTAAACCTAAAGACCCGCCTAAGAATAGTAACACTCCTAAGGAATCCCTAGCTAAAGAACCACCTATTCTACCTAGCCCTCCTCCCTTTATAGGATCATCATCAATGACTAAAACTGAAACATCACCCCTAGACTTTAAGTTTAGTACTAAGAGATTAGAAGAACCTTAGGAAGAAAACAGAACTTAAAGGAATCTAGTAAATCCTATCCTTACTTAGAATACCATCCCTTCTGGTATTCTATTCCTCTGTTTCAAATCCTATCCAATCATTTCAACTCCCGCTTCTTCGTTTTAAACTTTACTCTCCTGCCTTTCCATATCCTCCCGTTTGAACTCCATCCTCCTACCCCTTTTGTTTCATTTCTCCCCTATTTTCTTTTAAATTCTCTTCCTACCTCCTCCTACAATGTTCTAGGAGTTAGAACTTGTATTTCTCGTCATATCACAAGATCCTATTAGTTAGGACTTGTAAGAATATCTATGTTGAACTTTAATCCTCATTATGTTCAACTACGATATTATACTATCTCTCTTTACAAAGATTGTAAAGGTGAGATTGACGATGCTCATCGCTCGAGATGTAGCAAATTGGTAACAGAATAGCTATGGAACTAGTCACCATTGCTAGAACTTGTCTCTGTCATGATTAGAGTATGTCTCCATCATGAATAGAACTTGTTTTCATCATGGCTAGAACCCGTCTTCACTTTGGTTAGAACTTGTTTCTACCATGACTTGAACTTGTCTCCAAAACACTCTTGGACCACATATCCTTAAATGTGGACCACTCTTCCATTTTCCGCCGATACTACTTAAGGACGATTTATGATGATTATTCTATTAAAATGAATTAGGACGCTCTTTCATTTTAAGAAGAAAGTTATAAATCGAATGGATCAAGAATTTATAAGCTCTTACTTGCAAGGATTGGGACACCATTACTTGTGAGTAAAGAGATATAAACAAATGAGACCAAGTATCTGGCACATGTACAAACAATTCCTAATCCATTTGTACAACTCTTTCCTCTTTTCTCATCTTTCTCAATCCATTCTTTCCTCTACTCCTACGTTCATCAAAATCTCGGGACGAGATTTCTTCTAAGGAGGTGAGACTGTAGCAACCCACAAAATCTCATCACTATCATTCCCATTACAAATACCTATAGTAGGTATTTCCACAGGTAAATTTTTGCTTTTGTATGCATATCATTACATAAGTGACTCTCTAGACCTACTTACGTATCCATACAAGCTAAATATCTTTAACTACACACCCTATAAACTCCTGGTATGTCAAGCATAGGATTACAACAACACCACACTAAGAAAATTACTGATCTAACACACTAAACTCATCACACAACCCTAATCTAACACTAATTAAGCCCTAATTAGGTCTATGTGTTTATAAAACCCTAATTGCTTATCTGAACTAGTTTGAAAGTGTTCAAGGCTTAAGTATGAGATACCTTAGGAATATTAGGATACATTAGAACTCCTAGGCATTAGTACAACCCATTAGAGCTAAGGTACAAGCCCCTTAAGCACAAGACCATAACTAGGTTATAACTTCCCGGAAACTAGGTCAAACCTTCCCAAATCTTTCCCATAAGCTACCACCACTTAGTATAAGTTTCTTAAGACTTAGGATTTGTCACTAGACACTCATAGGACCCTAATCTAGGCTCTAAACCCTAAGCTAAACCCTAATCACCCACTAAGCAAGATTAGGCTATAACTTAACCCTAACCTAAAAGTACCCTAAGCACCTATAGCACCTAGCATAGCACCTTAGTCATGCTTAGCACACACCCTAGCATCTCCCTAGCAAGCACACAAGTAGGTGATGCACCTACTTTTCACCTAGTACCCTTAAACCGCCTCTATGGCTTCGTTACCGCCACAAAACCTCCTAAACCGCCTCTTAGCCCTCCATAGATCTTCCTAGTCATCCTTTAGACCCTCGACTACCACCCCTAGCTCAGCTTACTCACACCTCCCTTTTTTCGACACCACACCACCCTTTTCTTGGTCGCTACTCCGAACGACCCTATAAATAGGGCTCGTACCTCTTCATTTCAACTCACCCCATTTCACTCTTCTTCACCTCACACTTTATGGTCCTAGTAGTCATATAAGAGTCCTTGTAGCCTTAAAAGTCGAGTAGCTAAGCTCTAGGTCCTTGTCTAGTTCCATAATTGCCTAGAAAACCCTAAGTACCCTCGTTAGCCCTTTCCTTGATCACGTAAGCTTCTAAACTTCTTCCTTTTACTTTAGATCTGTCCTAGGATAGTAATAGGATGCCTTAGATCCCTTAGATCCCCTTGCCTAAGCCTTGATCACTAGAACTAGCCCATTAACTTTCTAAAACCCTAAAATGAGTCGAATTGCTATTTTTATACTATAAGCCCTTTTGATAAGATATAAGCTAGTTTAGGTAACTTAGTTAAGCTTATATTAGTTAACCATAAGTTAGGAAACCTTTTTGTTTCATAAAAATATAGTTTGCATGGAATTAGGACTAGTTTTGCAAAACTTTCCATGCATATGGGTATATATGGTAACTTTCTGAAAATTCTAAGTTTAGGGACTATTTTTGACATTTCTTAGAAGTAATAAGTATAAGGACCCTTTTTGCAAAGATATATAACCGTAGGATAAAAAGTCAGAAAGTTATAAACATATAAGGACTAGTTTGCAAAAGTTAATAAGTTAAGGGTATAAATAGTTTTGAAAACTTATAAAGTCCAAGGGTCATAGATGTGATTTTCTCAAAATATAGAAGTATAGGGCTAAATATGTGAAGTTTAGATAGTTATAAACCTAAGTAATATAAGTATTATAAGTATAGGGTAGATTTCATAAATATATTAAACTTGAAGGTTATAAAGTAAACTATTTTCATATATATAACAAACCTACTTTAAGTTAGAACATAACACAATACTAGGGATCTTCATGTGAGGAGTACTATGTGGATATTTCATTTTGATGAGTTTGCTGGGTTTACAATATAAAGTGCCCTGGCTCCTCAAATGATTATTGCATATACTTTTGAATTATGATGGCCCGAACGGTGTTATGTTATAACTAAAACTATAATAACAATACAACTTAATAGTAAGGAACTTCGTGTAAGGAGTTATATACTTCTGAATTATGATGGCCCGAAAGGTATTATGTTGGCAGCATAATACAATAGTAGGGAGCTTCATATGAGGAGTTATACTTCTGGATTACGATGGCCTAAACGGTGTTATATTATATCTAAGAATCCTAAAAACACTTAATAAACCTAAAACAAAACAACTAGAGCTTGACATGCCTACACAACAATAATAGACCTCAAGATACGTGAGTAAGCAGCCTAGACCTCTAGTCACTTTGACATCAATCACATAGCCTTAAGCCCAGGTGAGTTTTCATAGCCTCACACTTTTTAAAACGCTTTCTAAATGCTTTACAAACCCTGTGAGGGGGATACATGCTACTTGCTTTAAAAAAAACCGAATACAAGTCTTTTTCTTCGGTTGTCGCACGAGTGATACTATTTCTGCCACCATTACATAACTAAAATTCATGAGCCATAATCATTTGCGGGTTTTACGCAAGTGAAAGCGAGTATAGTTGATAGATCTATTGGAGTTTGACAACTCCCATTGGTTTACCTCAGCCGGGTAACCAATAAGTACTATACTTGAAACCTCAAAGGATTAACTTTGACAAGTTATCCTACTTGTCCCCTCATGGTTGGGTCTGCAGCACCCATGACCTGGATTGTCAGTGCGGTTTCATGAGCTTAGTGCAACATAGCCACTCTTGATAATTGTGCATGCATCACAATTATCACAGACATACATTTTCTCAGGTGTAACAACTGACCCAGGGAACTTGTATTCACCCACACCCTAAACCTATGACTCTCACTCAACCTAGTGTTGACTTTTAAGCATGTATCCTAGGTAACAAAGCTCTGTGGGAATTATGGCATGGAGTGGTACAAAGCTTGCAGGACTTTTCACTCAGTTATCATTCAAGTTTCAAAACAAACATAGATTTTGGGGACCTCCTCTTATAAAACTCTGATGATTTTATTGAATGATAACTCATTCTATAAAAACGTCTCTTTTTGAGTCATTTTCTATTACTGTAACTGTGATTCCATGAAATACTACCCCAACTCTAAATCCACTGTGAAACGTGAAATGGGGGTGTTACAGCGGGAAATATGGCTATTACAATATTTAAATTTGAATTTATTTTCTTAATAAAACATTTCTTTAAAAACACAAAAATACTTTTGTGAAATTTTTTTGTCATACATAAAAATGTAAGATTTTGTAAAAATAAACTCTTTGATCACTTTACTAGTATCAGTATAGAGTTTGTTCATACCTGAAGTGATGTTGTAGTAGATACGTGGTAGAAACGAGTTTCTTCGATTAAAAACTTATTAACCGTAACTTTATGTAACATGTTTTTATATTTTGTGATTATCAAAACGTATGAAGACCGAATAATATAAATAAAGTTTTTGACATTATTTGTATTAACAAAATGTGTGATTGTAATTATTTTTATCTTGGTTATTTTTTAAATTTTTCTGTCACTTGGTCAGTTGAAATTGAGGTTAACAAATACATCTTTACACTTTTAAGCTTTGACTATTTTCACATTTTATACACGTAAATGATGAATAATTCTACTTAATGTTCCTACAAATCCTCCTACCTATTTGATAATGCCAAGTGTAAAAATCAATGAAGAAGACCAAGATAGATAAATAGTGTATTAAACATGTCACATTTTATGCAGTATGGTGTAGGAGGATATTGTAAGAATATATAAGATTGCTCTTTTTATATGCAATATGTTTTAGATTTTTTTATACATTTATAGATACTGAATGAGTATCCGTGCATAGCAACATAATTTTATAGTGACAGATAGTTGTAGTGATGAAAAAAAAGTTTGGGGATTAAACACGATTTAAACTGAATGAAAATAATATGAGTTATTGGTTATAAATAAAAATAATAATAAAAGTTTATTATCTCCATATATAGTTTTTTTAATTTTTCACTTTAAAGAATATGTGTTTTTCCTTTATGTATAGCACTAGAAGATTATACATGCATAGCAACGAGATTTTTATAGCAGCAGATAGTTATTGTATTTTGGTTACACAAATGATATTTTGGTTAAGTGTTTTGTGTAACCAAAATATCAATATAGTTATTTGCTGCTATAAAATCTCGTTGCTATGCACGGATACTGGTCTAGTAATTATACTAAGACAAATGTTATATCGAGGATGAAATCTCTTTTATTAGTGTGAATATATCATAATAAACCATAAAAGTAAAAGACTTAATTTTTTGTTGATTTTGTGGACGAAATCATCTTTAAGGAAGTAGTGATGTAATATAGGGTAATTTAAATACAATAAATGCTATAGAATGTAAATGTAGACTCAAATTCATAATTAAATAATGAAAGATAACTAAAAACAAAGTAATGTATTTAAGTAAAGATTTTTATGATTAATAATAGGTAATATAGGAAATTAAAACGAAAAGTCTTATGGAATTGGTCAAAATGAAACTATCAACACATGTTCACCTGTAGCCCAAATTATCAGTCTATAACTGGCTTATTTAGTTCTATATTATCATGTAACTAAAACAAAAAGAAAATTGAAAAAAAAAATTAAAAATTAAAAAAAAAAAAAAGAAAAAAAAGAAAAAAAAAAGACTATCATAATGATTTAATAGTTGCCATATTTTAAGCAATATTTTCAATAGTTTCCTTCAATAGATTTATATGGTTCAATACTTTCCGTGAATGATTTAATGTTTCCTTAAATAGAGTTTTTAAGATTAACTAAAGGTGATTTAGACAAAACATTAATTTAAGTTTTCCACTTTTAAGAATAGGTAAAGACTGATAGACATGGATATTGGGCACCTTTAAAAGAGCGAAAGCGTCTATCAGAAACGTATAGAAAAAACTGTATAAATTATATATTTTTCTTTATGGTGATTGATAGCTATATTACAGAAGTCCTGGGATATATTGACGGCAGTGGCATTACTTGACTGGTATTCCACGCACATGGGATAGACTATCATAGCCAGTTACAATAGCTTGACAAGGCTGTTTCATGTATTTCCTAGATTTCAGAGTCCCGTATGCCACATAAAAGAAACGTGCCCTACTAGAAATTCGAAAATTTAACATCAAATAAATGGTCCATAGCTTTACATGACACTTTCTTGGTGGCTGCTACATAATTTTGGATTCATTGAGAATTGACATCTTTGTCAAGAAGACTTGGTGCTCCCAATCGTATGGTAAACGTAGAAATTTATTGAATCAAAAGGAATGTGATCCGTATAAATGACCATTCATTCCACTTGGTACGATAATAACAACAAATTAATATACAATATAAACATAGAAGCTTCAATAAAAGAATTCTAATGGAGAACGCAACTATATTAATTCTTTTAGTTGTTTCACTCTGCGTTCAGGATACATTCAGTGCTGAAATTGACAGTATTACAGATTCACGTTTCTTAACTGAAGAAGACACGTTGGTATCACCTGAAGGGACTCTTGAATTAGGATTTTTCAGGCCAGATGGAAGCTCTGAGAACAATAGATACCTTGGTATTTGGTATAAGAAAATCTCTATTAAAACGGTGGTTTGGGTTGCCAACAGAGATATCCCCCTTACTGGGGTATCATCGGGCTTGTTAAGGATCATTAGTCCAGGAAACCTTGTTCTCATCAACAATACCAATACCACAGATGTAATCTGGTCATCCAACACATCATCATCAGGAAATACAATTGTAAACCTTGATGACAACGGAAATCTAGTCATGACGGATAGAAACTACAATAAGATTCTCTGGCAGAGTTTTGATTATCCAACTGATACTCTTCTACCTGCCATGAAGTTTGGAAAAGTGATGGGCAAGGAATGGCATCTGTCATCATGGAAGAGTAGTGAAGATCCAGCTCCAGGCGAATTCACATTTAGCGCTGACACACGTGGTTATCCTCAGCTCGTACAAAGACAAGGCTCAGAAGTTATATTTCGGCATGGACCATGGAATGGTAAAGGGTTTAGTGGTGATTCGCAGTTTAGTAAGAACAATATCTTTAATTACACTATGTTTATTAATGAAACAGAAATGGAATATTCTTATAATCTACTAAACAAATCTGTCATATCGAAGCTCACCATAAAGGTTTCTGGACATATAGAACGCTCAGTGTGGGTAGAAGATGGTAAAAAATGGCAGGCTATTAGAGAATATCCAAAAGATGCATGTGATACATACAACACCTGTGGTGCTTATGGAATCTGCAACACTATAAATTCACAAACATGTTCGTGCTTCGATGAGTCAAAATTTGTGCCTAGAAACCAAAACAGTTGGGAGACAGCAGACTGGTCTGGTGGTTGTGTGAGGCGCACACCGTTGGATTGCAAAAATAGATCAGATGGGTTTGTCAAGTATTCAATCAATGTAAAATTGCCGGACACACAGACCTCCCGGTATAATATGACTATGTCCCTAATGGAATGTGAAAAAATATGTCAAAATAACTGCACTTGTATGGCGTACGCAAATACTGATATCAGAGGTAATGGAAGTGGCTGCTTGCTTTGGTTCAATGATCTCATAGACATCAGAATATCCCTTGATAGAACGCGTGTTCAGGATTTTTATGTGAGAATGGCTTCCTCTGAATTAGGTACCTGTCTTTTTTTATTATTTAAGCAAGAATAGTAGCTATTTATCATGTAATGTTACAATAGGAGCTATGACATCATGTATATTTTGCTAGTTGCTCTCATGTTTGTTATGTATCGGTCAATTAATTAACAGTGTTGTTATTATGTTCTTTGCTCAATCAGTTTTCAGAAAGGAGGGAGGAACAAACATCAAAGTCATCTTAATTGGAGTCATTTCCGGGGTTCTTATGATAGGCTTAGGTACATGGATATTATATGCTTGTAGAAAAAAATATCATTCACAACCGACCGAGGAAGGTAAGAAAATTACTATACAATTAAGTGATAAAGGCATATTTATGTTAAATAGTTATGAATAGTCTGAACTTGAGTAGCATAGTTTGTCAGTTTGAAGTTATTTGCCAAATGAATGCACAGGGGTATTGTTGAATGTCAGTGAAAGCCATACAGAATCCATGGAGCTACCATTGTTTAGCTTCTCTATAGTAGCTAAAGCTACTGCTCTTTTCTCACCCGATAATAAACTTGGAGAGGGTGGATTTGGAGCGGTTTATAAGGTAAGTAAAGAATTTGTTCTCAATCAGTTTTATAAGTAAGACTTACATATCGTGTACTACTCGGAGAGGGTGTATTTGACTTAAACTGTTAAAGCCACATTCTACTTCATCATACATAACACGAACATAAATATATGTATATCTGTAAGCATGCCACTGATGCAAAAAAGTTATGAATGGAACTTTACCTTTGCATTTAGTACATTTTTTCACATAATTGGTGATCTTCAGGGTATGCTAGAAGAAGGGCAAGAAATAGCAGTTAAGCGTCTCTCCCAGACATCGAGTCAAGGAATTGATGAGTTCAAAAACGAAGTCATCTGCATTTCAAAACTACAGCACCGAAATCTTGTCAAGCTGCTAGGATGTAGCATTGAGGGAGACGAGAAGTTGCTGATTTATGAATACATGCCAAACCGAGGCTTAGAATCGTTTATATTTGGTCACTATTATATCATTTCTATTTTTTAAATATTTAACAAATAGGAAATTATAACCCAAAAACTGAAACTATGAATAACCAAACCTAGATGTCGGGCATGCAGATAATATGCGAAGCACACTCCTTGATTGGAAAAAGCGGTTCAACATTATTAAAGGAATTGCTCGAGGACTTCTTTATCTACATCAGGATTCACGGTTAAGAATCATCCACAGAGATCTTAAAGCTAGCAATATTTTACTGGATATCAACATGAACCCTAAGATATCAGACTTTGGGATAGCTAGAAGCTTTGGTGAAAACGAGACACAAGGAAACACAGAGAGAGTTGTCGGTACATAGTAAGACATATGCAACATTTAACTTCATATATATATTCATTCTTTTGTCTTTAATGAGTTTAGTATTTGACATTTATAAACTATTTCTGGATGCAGCGGTTACATGTCACCAGAGTATGCGCTTGATGGTCTTTTCTCAACGAAGTCAGATGTATATAGCTTTGGTGTTTTGGTGCTAGAGATTGTTACAGGGAAAAGAAATAGAGTCGTTTATACTGAGCAAAACGATAATCTTATTGGATATGTAAGTAGCTAGCTCTTTTTTTTTTTTTNTGTACAGTCTCATGATTAAACGCACCTTATCCAGGCATGGAGGATGCATAGTGAAGGCAGATCAACGGAACTCATTGATAAAACCTTAGCTGAATCATGCAATCCATCTGAAGTTTTAAGATCAATCGAAGTGGGGTTGTTATGCATTCAACAAAGTCCTGAAGACAGGCCAGATATGTCATCAGTGGTTCTGGTCTTAGGCACCGAGGGTGCATTGCCGAAACCTAAGCAGCCATCATTTTTCACAAAAAAGAGCTTCAATGGTGCTGATTTCTCTTCAATCTCTTATCCAACAAGCTCAACCAATGATTTAACTGTTACAGAGATAGTTGCTCGGTAGAAAGCACGTAATGAGCTTCCACTATATATTTGTGCATTCCTTATTTTTCTGTAGGACATAATAATTTATGGTTGTTACGGTATTTTACGTATATACGATGTTCACAGGATTCATGCCAACTTGTTTGTTTCTCAGGTTTTGATTTGTGTTAGACATTTTTGGTTTGATAAACGAATGAAACAGTTTTCAATATTTTGAGACAAAGATAAACTGCAAACTAAACTTTTATTGATTTATAATGATAAGTGTTGATATGTTTTTCTGAGAAAAACATATATATACATAACCTAGAGATACAATGTTTCATGAAATGACATGACCTTCTATGTGACAGTTATTTCCAAAGGTTATGACTTTTGGGAAATAACTGTCATAACTAATATAACTGTTTCTACTTTGGCGCCAATTTTGACCCATTCTAATTTACAATTCGACCCATTAACTTTACATAATAAAATACAGACAATAACTATTATACTATAAGTCTTATACATTGATTTCTATCATTATAGAGTCTACATTTCCTCCCTAATGATAAAATCATGTATTCTTCTGAGTACTTCCTTCAATTCTTCAAACAATGACTGTGAAGTCATTTCTGCTTCCACTGCTTGTTTCTTCAACCATTCCTTCTTCATTTGATTCATTGATAACACCAATACGGTTTGCTTGATGTTGTGCATGCTCATCCCTAACTGTCAATTCATCTATGCCATCTGGGTACCTTGTCTGTGCAGTCCAACTGCTTTCCCCTCTTTCATACATAGGCTCATCTGTTGTCCATTTAACTTGAGCAGTATCATGATACACCACAATCATGTCCACAAACTTTTGAAAAACACTCTTAATAATGTAACACCCCCAAAATTCGTACAGCGGAAGACTTACAAGCTTTCAGGGTGCTACGGGAAATTGGTATCATCACAAGAATAGATAACAAGATAACATAGATGCAAATGTAAACAAGGTCAACGTAAAGTTAAAGTTTACATTCATCCAAAAATCTTTTAAAAAGGAAAGCCCATAGTTAATAAAAGTAGATAGGTCCAAATAAAATAACATCAGAGTTCCATCGATATCTCAACCCAAGCCAAGATCNTAATGAAAGATAAGAACCTAGGAAAGGAATTAACTTTCAAAGCATAAAGTGTACCATTATAACTGATATAATCTTCATCAATGTAATCATGGACTTCTGCATCATCACAATTGAGATCTTCTAAACCTTTAATCAGAGACTCTTCTTCATTCTTATTCAGTGATTCAAAGTATTTTTCCAAGTAACTGTTGTGATCTGCAATTGCTTTTTGTTGTCCCCATTCTTGATCCAATTTTTCTGTCCATGTACCATCATCATTTGCAGCCTTTGTTTCTTCATACATGTACTTAATTTCTGCCTTTGTATTGTCTACCTTAACCATGAATCCTTGCTCTTCAAGAAGATCATAACTCAGAATGTTCAAGGATACCTCTGGGGTATATTGGACATTTCTGATTATGACTTCTTCATTTCCTATCTTGACTGCAACATCTCCCATGCCATATGAAAAAATGAATTTCTTTTCTGATTCTTCCTTGCATACCATCTTGAACTTGTAGTGAATTCCTTTGAATAGACTTCTTCTGGGACAGAAATGGTGCTTGTAATGATTACTGATATACCATATCTCATTCCAAGTTTGATGTTGTGTTCCTTCAAGCATGAAGTCCCCTATGACATGTACTGTTTCTGGATATTTTGTTTCTTCATCAAGGATTCTGGATTTCATTATATCTTCCCTTTGTGATTCTGCAATTGCCAATCTCTTTCTGTGTTCACAATTCCAAAAAACATGACCTTTCTCTTTACAGATATAGCACTTTGCATTTCTCCCTTTCTTTGCTTTCTTCTTTTCTTTCTTCTTTTCTTTCCTGGCCTTCATCCTCTCTTCTATCTGTTTCTCCTTCATCTTGGCATTATTGAATGCCTCGTTTTCCAAAACCTTCTTCGCTAACATCTCTTTTGCCTTTGGTGATATACTTTTCCTTCTGTGATTCCACTGGTAAAGCCATTTTGGTGTTTCTCTGAGTAGATATCTCCCAGTGTGTATTCCTCCCATGTTCTGTGAAGTTGGCATTTCCCAAGGATTTGAGCCGTAGCTCTGATACCATTTGTTCACAGGATTCATGCCAACTTGTTTGTTTCTCAGGTTTTGATTTGTGTTAGACATTTCTGGTTTGATAAACGAATGAAACAGTATGCAATATTTTGAGACAAAGATAAACTGCAAACTAAACTTTTATTGATTTATAATGATAAGTGTTGATATGTTTTTCTGAGAAAAACATATATATACATAACCTAGAGATACAATGTTTCATGAAACGACATGACCTTCTATGTGACAGTTATTTCCAAAGGTTATGACTTTTGGGAAATAACTGTCATAACTAATATAACTGTTTCTACTTTGGCGCCAATTTTGACCCATTCTAATTTACAATTCGACCCATTAACTTTACATAATAAAATACAGACAATAACTATTATACTATAAGTCTTATACATTGATTTCTATCAATATAGAGTCTACATACGAAAGCAATTAGTGAGTTCATATGAACTCGAGCTCAGCGAGTTAGCGTCCTTTCACTAAGCTAACTAGAACTTAACTTGATACCTCGATCAATCTTCATGATGCAAGATCAATGAAGCTTAAATTCCTAAAAAGTAAGAAAATCTGATAGAATCACCTGATATACTGTTGGAATTATATAAGCATGACAATCATAGAGTATAACATATAACATCAAGTATACATGCGGAAGCGTATAAGAATCATATAATGTATAAATTAATTAACCAAACATAAATAGTAAACGTACCTTTGATTCTTGCAAGAACAAGAATCAATCTTTAATTATTCTTCAATTGGATCAAGAACCCTAATTAGTGTTTATGAATGGATTAAAGAATAACCCCTTACCGTTTTGTTATTCAATCCAAGATATAATCAATAGTGTGAGTATATCACGTTCTTGTACACACGTACTAATACCAAGTAAAAGATTATGCAAGTAATAAACACAAAACAATTTTTGTTGCGCAAAAAAATCGAAAACCCTAAGAATATAGGGGTGTTCGACCGGATTAAAGAACAAGGAGAAAAGAGTAAGAGTTTTGGTATTGTGTATGCACAAAAGGTACCAAAACAATAACCCTTGAGTTTGTATATATAGTGTAGATATCTTGGAGTCCAAGTTAGGTTATGGGTTGGATTATCCCCTCCCAAACCGATCGGCCAAACACCCTAAAGGGTGTTCCAGAACCTTCTTGACTTCCAATTATTTACATACAATACTTTCCTTGTATCCGTCTAACGGTCTTTAGTCATTATCCGTTAAATACTAACGGTCGTTAATCATTTGTGCATAATAATTAAACATAACATTTTATAATTAATTATTATTCATTTACTTTTCATACGTAAAGTGTGCAATCCCGTGATCTCAGGTTCGATCCTAACATACGACTATTATTTAATGTCTATAAAACTAACATATACTTCACCACAAATGGTAGTCTATATTCCAAATTGGTAAAAATCAGAATCACACAATAAAAACTCATTTTAAACCTTAATTTCAAACTTAGCTGCCACTAAGTACACCCTTAATATACTAGCTTCCCATCCTTCTCATTAATGTTTTTCTTTGCAAGTTTTTGGTCGTTTCAATTTTTTCGGTTGCATATGGTGGTGGTATTATGTTTTCAGGTCGTGATAGTTGTGGTTCAGATTGCTGCAAGTTGGATATGGTTCATGCATGGATGTCGTCAGTTCAGTTGTGGGTGTTGCTTCATTTTGGGTCGTCTTGTTGTAAGGTTGGTTGTTTCGGGTAATGATGGTTGTTCGTTCTCGGGCAGTTTATTTCGGGTCATTGTGCTATGATGTTGTTTGTTCTTGAATCGCGCTGGTATTTTTTAGAGTCTTAGTTCATAATGTATGACTACAGTAGGTTCACGTTGGTTGTTTTTGGGTCTAAGTTGTTTAGTTCTAGATCTTCGGTCAGAGAGTTATGGAGATCTTGTTGGGTAGTTTCAGCAAGTTCGTGCAGGTAGCATTGGCAGATGAAGGATTTTTAATCGCATGTAGCGCAAAAAAGATAAAAAAAATAGAGGGTCGTCATACTTCACCAAAACTAGTGTCTAAATAGAAATATCAGTATAGGAGTTGCTTAGAGTTAAAACCTATGATAGGTTGCTCAATTTGAATATCACAATGCAAGTTCATAAATCAAAATAAATTTTGGATGTCTTAAAAACAATCATGTTTTGTCAAATTCTGACCAAATTATCCCTCACAAGTATTTCACGCATTAAATCAGCCTAAGTTAAATAGCTGACTAAATCATAGAACCAATTCGCTCTCTGATAAAGTCCAAATGTAAACCATTAGCATGTTTACCCCCTGACTAAACATTAGCACAACTAATTACAATCAGCTATCAAAGACACAAAGTTATACACCTTTTGAACAACCTCAGGGAAGTCAGAGTCAAGCTACTTAATATATATTCAATCACTGATATAAAGAACAACGGTTCTGACTAAAGGACTCACTGAGTGTTCACATATTATAGGATAACAACTTAGATATGTTGTATACTACTTTGATGCATACAATCTAGCTTCGTGAAAGTTAAAGACCAAACTGAATGAATACTTTGTAACCTGATACGGAGTCAGCTAGCAAAGTACAAGAAGATACAAACAACCAGAGTCTTAGAGGACTGACAAATGTCTCTAGGGCTCTGAAAGACTGTTAGGATCATAGTTTACAACTATTCAGTCAAGTCTCGGTCATTTCAGTCAATGTAATAGGTTGCTAGAATTATCACTTTTATCTTAATTATGTTAGTTACTCGTATGGTTATAATAGAGTCCAATAAATGTCCAATGGGCCATAAAAGCTCACGAATTAGTAAGTTAGGAAGGAAGGGAGTGTTGCCCTATCCCTCTCCTATAAATAGGACATTATGTATCACTTTACAAATGTTGGTTAATTACATATCTTAAGAAAACTCTTGCTCTTTCATCTTTCATATTGTTATTAATCAACCAAGTCTAATTCTCATCTCATTTCTCTTATAAGATTACTTGTGTTTACTAATATGGTGACCTAACAAGTGGTATCAATCGCTAAAAGAAGGTGTAGTTTATTTTTTTTGTGTTATACGCCCCTCAAACACGTTTTTTACCACGTTAACATCAAAAAGATTGCAACTTTCTTGGTTCTTTTGAGTTTTTATCACATATTTGTTACCAAACTTGTGTTAAAAACCAAAACAAACAACAAAGTTTCAAAATTTTTGAGTTGTTTTTGATTCGTATAAACATGTACTTTTTATCGAGATTTTTGAAATTTTTGTTAAAAAGTTCAAGTTTGCAACTTTCATTAAGATCTCATCATTTTAATGCTAGTTGTACAAGAATCTTGGGTTAAAAACTCGTTTTAGGCTTACTTTTTCTCAAAAGAAAAATCTGCATTTTGGCTACTTATCGAGAACCTCTAAAACCTTTTTTTATCGAGAACCTTAAACCCTTTTTTATCGAGAACTTTCGATATTACTACTTAAGTGTTTTTGTTGCTTGCTCAGTGCTTTTCTCTCTTGTATAAGAAAGAAAACACTTCGACACATTGGATAGTTTCGTTATTGTATAATCTCGAAACTTTGGATACTTGTTATCGGGAAACCTGAAGGTTATCGAGAACTTTACTACTTATCGAGAACACTTACCTGTTTTCGAAATCTTGTGAATCTATCGAAATTCCTTTCAGCAACATCGAAAACATACCTTGTCTTCATACAACCAAAGATCTCGATAATTGTCTCCAACATTTCTCGATAATTTCCTTTTATCGAGAACAACGTGAGTTATCGAGATCCTACTTGTTTTATCGAGAACTTCAGTTTATCGAGATTACCTGGACTTTAACAGTTTATCGAAATCATCCTATAACCAAGTATCGAAATCACATTGGGACTTGTTTTCGAAGATTAGCCTTAAGTACTATACCTTCTACAAGATCCATAAACCACAAGTTTTCAATCATGTCTCAACCACCGTACTTTAACCCTTATCAAGCACAACCGTATCATCAACTGCAACAATTTCGTCAGCAACAACAATATCAACAGAATGCACAATCATATCAACAACCAAATCAAATGTATTCTCAGCAACATGCCATGATGCATCAATTTCAACCTCAACCCTTACCAATGCCACAACAAATCACTCCAACGCCAAAACAGTCTCACTGGTTTGATCAGATGTGTGAGGTCATTACTACTCAATAATCGAGGCATGAAGCAGGTTCACTTGACACACCACCAATGCTGACACCGGGTAATTATATTCAGTGGTCAAGTA
>LBNU01033188.1:1243-20210 GCA_014162995.1 Artemisia annua
TTTAACCCAAAAAAAGATGTAGACCATGTAATATAATAAAAAAAAAAAAAAAAAAAATGACATGTTTAATTGTATGGGGGTATGTAAGATTGAGAGAATGTAAATTCCATAGAAACACAAGGAAGAATACACGCATGAATTCGAACAATGTAGATTATATGTGAACATTATAGACGTCTTTTTTCTTTTATTGTTCTCTTTTTTTTTTTTTTTTTAAGTTGTGGTGAGTTATTAGTATTTTTAATTTGTTATTAAATTTTTTGGAAGTGGTCCTTAGTTATATGGATGTTTAGAAACGAGACTTGTTCAACTCCAAAAGTTCGAGTTGTCCAAAGACTTGTGCATGAGGTGCTGATTGAGTACTTCAATTGTATTTCAAGGGTATTTTAAAATTGTTCAATATTGATTGAAAAGCTAGGACTTGCACCCATGTTTTGGCAAGTTGATATAAAATGTTATTTCTTTTTTTCAATGGAATTTTTATTTATCTAGATAATATAATTATGAAGAAAAAAGGTTACAAAATTTTCATACAAGCCAATATAGTTAATAATTTCAAGCCAAATTTGTTTTCTAAATGTCAATTTCAATGAAGAATCCAAACTAGTGAAGATTTTACAAAACACTGCAATATGAAAATATATGAAATTGGCATGCTAATATGTGGTATTGTTGGCATGAAAGTTTAACCCGAAAATGTAATTAATAAAAGTACATACCATAACAGTTAGATTATGAATCCAAGCTGTTAGATTATGAATCCTGTTTATATTTATTGATCATGTATATAGTGAAGGTTACATGAGAATTCTAATGACCTTAAATCCACAATTGGGTTAGGACATTTACTCTATTTTCTAATACCTTTTTGCAATTCGAGTGGAAAAATCACGAAAGGTCAGATTGTAATTAGAAAACAAAATAAACATCAAAGAAAACTAAACTAAAACAACATTACGGGAATAAAAGTAATAATTTGTTGGTGGAGAAACCTGGCGGCACACGGAAGCAATTCTACAGCATAAGCATATAGGTATTGTAGCAAAAGCAAATAATAAATTTGTTAATGAATAACTAAAGCAAAAGCTAAGCGTAGGAAAAAAAATAAAAAATAAAATAAAATAAAAACAGTGGGCTTTTTGCGGCCGACAAATGTGATCTTGGTAGGGTTTTCTACAGAATTTAAAAAAGAAATAGAATTGCAATGACAGTGTCTGTTAACTCCGAATGTTAGAAATTTATGGCCATAACAATATGCGGGTAGGTTTTTTGATAGGAAAATGCATATCTTTTTTTTAATGGAGAAGAAATAACTTGTGGTGGTGATAATGCTCAAATTCTACGTGTTTTTATTAGCGTTATCCATAATTTTGTGCATATTATTTGCTTAGTTTAGTGAACTTTTGGTGCTTAAAAGGTTAAAATTAATTTTTGAGGTTCATGAATAGCCAAGTAAAGTAAAGTGAAGAAAAACATAAAGAAATGACGAATAAATTGATAAAAATGCAAGTATGAGGAATTTCCAACAAAATTCACGTCTCGTGGAGGTATATTTGAGAAGAAAAAACCATGATGTAATTACTTCCGCTCATGAAAAAGAGTTTGGCAACTTTTAAGTGAAGAGAATAAGTCACGATCAAGAAAAGAAACAATCAACGGCTTGAGTGGAAAAAAAATAAAAAATAAAAAAAAAATAAAAAAAAAATAAAAAAAAAATAAGGCGTGCGCGCAGGGAAATGCCTTAGAACCGCCCGGCATAAGGCTCTAGCCTCCTACGACTTTAACCCGTGCGGCATATAGGAGCAACCATTGCCTGGTATGATGACCAAACCACGCGGCTGGATGTGTCTGAGCTGAAAAGTTAGAAGTACTGAATTTAATCCCTTCATTAATCACCCGATCATTTCCTACTAATTACTCATTTAGGACGTTTTGGCTTGAGGATTAAGTCTCTTAAACATATATAATGGTGCTTTGGGTTAGAAATAAAGGATGGTGATTATCATTACAACCTAAGGCTAATTCTCTATTTATTTTTACTCCCAAAAGGCAAACAACTTCTACCATTTTCAATGGGGTGCTTAAGCTACCAAGGAGATCAGTTAGTACCATTCTACGGGTCGTTAGAACAATTGTGGCCAATTGGAGGCGTAAGGAGGGCTCTAATTCCGCGATCTTTACTTATTTGTAATTCGTATGATACAAAACTTTGTTTCTTTTACAAGATGATGAACAAATTGTGTTTTGATGTTATTTGGTTTATAATGAAATTTACTATGGAGTAATTTCGTTTACTTGCGTGGAATCATGTAAACTAATAATATGGAGTGTTTGGATAAATAGTTATGTTTAAAATCATGATTTTCCTAATGAGTTTGTTTAAGTAAGAGTGTGTGTAATTAACTTGTTGGTAAAATATTAGTTGATCAAGGTCAAGATTGTGTAACCGTACCCTTATTCAGAATGAACATAAGTTATTTTCATTTGCTCAAGCTTTTGTTCATACAATTTATGGTGTTGCACAAATATATCAGACCAACAAGTGGTATTAGAGTAGGTGGATCACTCCCATGATCTAGATCCGTTCTTGAATGATGACTAATAATACAAAGCCGTTCTCGAATGACGGCTAATAACATTCGAATCTTGTCATCACTAACTCCCCACCAAGAATGCCCTACTCATTATCGCCTCCACCTTCTCCTCTACACAAAATGAGCATCTACTGCTCTTTTGGGTATCCAATGGTCCAAAATGCTTCTTCTCGAGCTCTTTTAAACCACACCTATAACTGACAATTCTTTTCAAGAATCTTTATTCAAAACGATCTTGCAAAGCTATGTGTACTAGACACACAAGCTATAAGTGTGTAAATATCTACCACTGGCGGCTCTCAAGTAGCAATCACCAGTAGGAGTGCAAAGCATGAGACAATATGTGAAGAATCAGAGGCTGCTGATAATGGAGTATCAGGGGAAAGGATAGGGTTTTGTCTTGTGTTGAGGAAAATCAAATGCATCGGGAAGTGTTCGGTATTCCAAACAATTCTAGATCCTCGATTAACCTCACCAAGAAGACATCAACAACTGATGACGTCAAATAATCCTGATATTTTAAGTGTCAATTTCCCCCTAATATGAACATTAATTATACTTATTATTTGGATATATACTTTGATTTCGTTATATTTTGTATCCATGTTACAAATGAGCATAGGAGCTTAAGAGACGTGGAAATTGGAAAAAACTCGTAAAAGATACACAATTTTAGTATGCTGAAGGAAGCTACGGTGTAACTCACACTCTATATTACGCCATAGCTAGGAATTCAAATATGAAGACCAAAGTCAACTCGGACCAAGAACTACGGCGTAACCATAATTCTGAGTTACGCCGTAACTATCTCAAGTCTTTGATGAATCCCTAGATATGAAGGCTACGCTGTAACCAAGTTATGGAGTTATGGCGTAGCAATGACACCGTGAGTAAACCAAGATCCAGAGTCAAGCTACGGCATAGTCCACTTGAATACTACAACGTAGAGGAAACCCTAATTGAAGTTACGGCGTAACTAGTTACCTCAACTACGCCGTAACTATTGTTTTTGGATAAGATCATATCACGATTACACTAGCTACGGCGTAACACACTTATGGAGCTACGCCATAGCTATGTCGGACCTATAAATACAATCCTAATTTCTGCATTTGATAAACAACTTTCTCACCACCAAAGTCAGAGATCGTTGGGAGCATTTAGGGGGCCATTCTACAGTAGCATACGGAGCCATTCCAAGGGAGAAATCATGCCTACAACACTATAAGTTTTAGTTTTTCATATTTCAATTTACATTTCGAATTCATGGCTTTTGTAAACATTGATTTGAGTGCTACATTCAATATGATTGGCTAAGCACCTCTGGTGCTTGCCTAGTTATGATTTTAATATTGTTTTGATTATGTTTTCGTGCTTTTCATAATACTTCAAGTGTGTGCATGCTTAGTTTATCATAGATCCTTTAGTTACGGTAGTTTAAAAGAAACATTTATACCTGGTATGCGAGAAGAATTTACCATAGGACCCTTGCGCAGTTAGGTTGCTAGGAAATGGTTGGGATGACAACTGACCATTAGCCTTGTGTGTTTTATCCGTTTTTATCCGTTTTTTTTTCAGTTTTTTGTACTTTTTATCCGTTTTTTGTACGTTTTATCCGGTTTTTTTNTTCAAGTGTGTGCATGCTTAGTTTATCATAGATCCTTTAGTTACGGTAGTTTAAAAGAAACATTTATACCTGGTATGCGAGAAGAATTTACCATAGGACCCTTGCGTAGTTAGGTTGCAAGGAAATGGTTGGGATGACAACTGACCATTAGCCTTGTGTGTTTTATCCGTTTTTATCCGTTTTTTTTTCAGTTTTTTGTACTTTTTATCCGTTTTTTGTACGTTTTATCCGGTTTTTTTTTTCAGTTTTTAACGTTTTTATCCGTTTTTTGAACATTTTTTCGGTTTTTTTACGTTTTAATCCATTTTTTGTACATTTTATCCGTTTTTTTTTCAGTTTTTAACGTTTTTATCCGTTTTTTTGAACATTTTATCGGTTTTTTACGTTTTAGTCCGTTTTTTGTACGTTATGTACATAATTACTTGTATTTCAGCATTAATCCTGTTTATATCTGCAGCACTAATCCTTTTAGGCTTATTGGAGTTGGATTAGTTAGATGTCGTATCTCAATATATACATTTATACTGGGTTATGTTTTCTCATATTAGTCATCAATTCTCCACCTTATTCTACAATGATGGTTAGCTTACAAGTAAAACTTGTTTTGTTTTTCAATTATCGACCTATTATTTATCAATTGTCAATTTTTTATACATTTTCGCGAAATTTTATTAAAAACATAAAACGGCTAGCAAGAAGCTAGACAAACAAACAAGAAAAAGAAATAACCCAAGACAAGCCACCATAGAAAAGTAACAACACCAGAGACGTGAAACCACCCAGTCATGAAAGAGAGGACCTACACCAAGGGTTTAACACCCAATCATTCCAGCTTGCGATATTCCCGCGACTTCGGCTATGAATCCAAAGATGAGATAGAGCTTTGATCTCCGTTACCACAACGTTTGTGCTCATATCTTTGTTTTTAAAAATCTTTTCGTTTCGATGTTTCCATATCACCCATGACGTAATACGAAGAATAGCGTCAAAAGTTTTTGTGAACACCGAGGCTAGACCAACCGAACACGATAACTCCAACAAATCTTGGGATCTGGCCAAAGAAACGTGGACATTACACCATCTACTTATAGAGTCCCAAATCGGTTTCACCATCTTGCACTCAACAAAAANAGTGGCTATGATTGATTCATTACTTCTATGACAAATATAAGTTCTATATTGATCTCATGAGCTCAACTCTAAGAACACCCAACAAAATTATACCTCAAAATACACAAGTTTTATGATTATTTAAGTTACAATCGATTCATTCGAACATAGCCTCGAGTTACAACCGATTCAACCACACGAACTTCTCTGTTAGGAGTCCTCGATACTTTCTAATTAAATTTATCTAAATAAAGGATTCGCTGAAAGTACCTTTTGCCATAGGCTTGAAAATTACGATATTTCCTTATGTAGTATACCGAAATTCATAAAACTACTTACCAAATTCATATTTAAAGACGAAAATGCATTCACACTCTCAAAGGCCCATCACCTAAAGATATACAACAAACCTTCATGGCTTTAGGTTTTTTTTCGAACAGCGAAATTTTATTAAAAACATAAAACGGCTAGCAAGAAGCTAGACAAACAAACAAGAAAAAGAAATAACCCAAGACAAGCCACCATAGAAAAGTAACAACACCAGAGACGTGAAACCACCCAGTCATGAAAGAGCGGACCTACACCAAGGGTTTAACACCCAATCATTCCAGCTTGCGATATTCCCGCGACTTCGGCTATGAATCCAAAGATGAGATAGAGCTTTGATCTCCGTTACCACAACGTTTGTGCTCATATCTTTGTTTTTAAAAATCTTTTCGTTTCGATGTTTCCATATCACCCATGACGTAATACGAAGAATAGCGTCAAAAGTTTTTGTGAACACCGAGGCTAGACCAACCGAACACGATAACTCCAACAAATCTTGGGATCTGGCCAAAGAAACGTGGACATTACACCATCTACTTATAGAGTCCCAAATCGGTTTCACCATCTTGCACTCAACAAAAATATGGTCTGACGATTCACAATGATCATCACAAAAGGAACATAGAACAGTGTGAAGGTCGATACCTTTGTCAACCAGATTTGTTTTGGTTGGCAAGCGATTACGAGTCAATCTCCAGAAGAAAATATTCACCTTTTTTGGAATCAAAACGTTCCATAAAGTAGCCGGATCAGATTGAGACAAATCTAACGAGTCAATACGTGATCTTAAGATGGATACTGAGAATGAACCACTAGTATCCAAAGACCACGTCCACCCATCAACTCCATCATGTAAAGATAAGCCCATGACCACACTGTCAAAGTTTTCGAGGTCCTGCATTTCTCTGCCCAAGAACAAATCCCGCCTCCAAAGATCACGATTCTCCAAACTAGCCGACACCCATTAATTACTTGTATTTCAGGTTTCTTTAATATTCTGCAGGCCAGTGCATTCTCGTTTGTCGAATGAGGTATGTTTTCAGTCATTTCATAGAGTTAAGGTGATCCAAAATAGTTTGGATACATGAAGAGGAGTATGTCACTCGTTCCATGGCTTTCTCTTTTGGTCTCTGCTCGATATGGGAGTTGAGGTCCCAACAAGAAGAGGAGTGTAGGCATCTCGAAGAGCAACTAAGACAAGCTATGCATAGTTGTTATTACTTATTACTCTTTATTTTTTCTAAGGGTTTGCTCTATATGTCTTTCTCCTCTAAAAGATTGTATTTGGTCACAGGAGGAAGGCCTAAGGCTTTTACTGCAGTTGCAGTGTAAAGTGACGAATGATCACTCGTTCCAGGAATGAAACGTAAGTTCATATCTTATATCTGAAGTAGTTTTATTTACATGACTTGGTAGCATGACAGAAACATTGTTTAACATGAACTCTGGGACATATAAAGGGATGATCGGCTTTTACTAAGCATATTTTTATAAAGTCAACTATATTTGTTATGCTGCTATGTTTGTATGTTTCGTCTTATGGCTTCTAATGATAATTTTATCATTGAATTTGTCCTTTTTATGGTTTGGTTTTTGTTTTTAGCGAGTGTGTTTGTGTCAGTTTGGGTGTATCTTGGTATAGTCATAATATCTTATGGGCTTTGAATTTACTATTTTTATGCAGGGGCCTGAAGATTATGAATATTAAGCTGAGGCTCGAGATGATGTGTAGTTGAAATTTGGATGCTTGATGCCTTGATATATTGGTAGAAGTAGATTCGCCACTTAAGGATTCTACAAATATTGTCAAACAACTTATTCTTTCATTTCTTTTGTACCATTATTGTTGGAAATATATGCAATAAATGGGACAATTATTTAACATAATTGTTATGGATCAAGTAATTGGTTAGCACTGACCAAAAATTATTTTGCATTTGCATTCAACAAATATCCATTTGGACTTGTATTATTGGGATACAGCTTTTGAAAGTGACGACGTTTCTCCTCCAATAAGGACATTAAGGTTCTGTTAATTTCAGCCAAAATGATGCCTTTCTTTCGTCACTAATCGCATCAAATAGTGACGACTTTAGCCACATCAGTGACGAAAATTAAGTGACGAAATGTGTTGTCACACACCCTTAAGTGACGACTTCAGCTTGTCACTAAATTTAGTGTCAAATTCCAGTTTCGTCACTATTAACTTAGTGACGGAGCTATAGTAACGACAAGTGACGACCTTGATTTACGTGACTAAGTTGGTTAGTGACGAATTTTTCCACTATTAGTGACGAATTTCCATTTGTAACTAAAGCCTTTTTTCTTGTAGTGGTACATAAATGGATTTGACCTTTTATCAAAAAAAAAAAAAAAAGTACATGAATGGATAGACGTACGCGCGTGAGTGCACCTATGTAGTATATACGGAGTATATATCAAATTATACAGTCTAAGCACAATATTTATATCGAGTATATAAGACATATTTTTTTATGCGTTCCAAAAAAAAAAAAAAAAAAAAAAAAAAAAAAAAAAAAAGCTATTATATAGCTGCTTATTTATGATACGCAAAACTGTAATATGTAAGAAGACAAAAGATTGCTATTAATCATATCCTTTTATTATAAAACACAAACTGAAACAAAATATTAATAGAACACATTAATAAAATACAAGCACTTTCCGTGCATGTTTATTCTTCATCTTGGAAAGTAACAATTACCTTGAAAACAATAGTCACTCTTTAATGATGAGGAGGAGGTGGTGAACTATAGATGTAATGTGCTGGTGGAGGTGACTTGTGGAGCGGTGGTGGTGGTGACTTGTAAACCGGTGGTGGTGGTGACTTGTGGACTGGGGGTGGTGGTGGGGACTTGTATACGTAGGATTTCTTTGGTGGTGGAGGTGATTTGTAAACTGGTGTTGGTGGGGACTTGTATACTGGAGGAGGCGGTGATTTGTAAACCGGTGGTGGTGGTGACTTGTATACATAAGGTTTCTTTGGTGGTGGTGGTGATTTATAAACAGGAGGTGGTGGTGACTTGTAAAATGGTGGAGGTGGTGATTTGTAAACTGGGGGTGGTGGTGACTTGTGGACTGGGGGTGGTGGTGCTGGTGGTGACTTATATACGTAAGGTCTCTTCGGTGGTGGTGGTGACTTGTAAACTGGTGGTGATTTATAAACCGGTGGTGGTGGTGACTTGTAAACCGGTGGTGGTGGTGACTTGTTGACTGGTGGTGGTGGTGACCTGTAAACTGGTGGAGGTGGTGACTTGTAAACTGGTGGTGGTGGTGATTTATAAACCGGCGGAGGTGGTGACTTGTAAACGGGTGGAGGAGGTGGTGGTGATTTATAAACATAATGATGCTTAGGTGATGGTGGTGGTGGTGATTTCTTGGGTGGTGGAGGTGGTGGGGATGAGTAAGGGTAGGTGGCGGTGGTCATCGAAGGCAGCCCTAAAGAAAGAAGAACCACCGCAATGGTGATCAAAAGAGTACCCATTGTTCCCATTTCTGTTGTAAGAAGTGAGATTTGATTTGTGTTTTTTGAGCAAGCATCTCCTCCTTTATATAGCAAAAAATCTTGCAGTATTCAATTATAGTTATGCTAATAAGCGTTACTCCGTATTAAATTAAACATTAGTTGAAAATTATTCCACCAACATGCATTTAGACATTTCCCTAAATGGCAAGGCTTAAAATTCAGACTTCAACACTTGCTAATAATAGAAACCAATGTAAAACTAAAAATTTAAGTTTCATTTGAAATATTTATAACAGCCTAATTAAAATTACAACACTGAAAATTTAAGTGTCTTTTTGTAACAGTCTATTTCATAAAACCTATTGTAACAATCCATTTAAACCGGCCCATTCCGTAACTGCCTAATTCATAAAATTTGTTATAACAGTCCTGGCCCATTTATAACAACCCTCCGAAACATAAAAATATATAATAAATTCACACAAAACCTAAAAACACCCACCACACTAAACTAAATACACGTACAAAGTCCTCACTCTCTCTAAACCACCACAAACTTACAACCACCATCACCGCCGCTGTCTACCATATAGCCACCGTCGCTAGATGGCTCAGGTTGTTTCGGCAGGCTAGGTGGCTTCAATTTATGTTTTTTTTGTTGGCTTATGTGGTTTTGAGAAAGCGGTTCTGATTGGTGATTCTGGCTTCATCGCCCCGCCTATTACCGTGTCCGCCACCATTTCTCGGTGGTTTGGTTGTTTCTGGTTTTTGATGTTTTTGTATTTTATGTTTGGATCTTAAATATTTCGGAAAAGAGGATTTTGTGATTATTTTAGGTCTTAGATCTGTTGTTTATGATGTGGTGAGGTTTATAATGTTGCTTATGTGGTTTTTTGTGGTTTCCGTTATGTTAGTGATATTTGTCGAAGCCACCGCTACTACCATAAGCCATGAATCTAAAGATATCAAGGTTATATTGTTTTAGATCTCATGATTTTCAGGTTGTTTGTAAGGTTTTGGTTTTTGCCAATGATGTTTTTTTAGGCTAATGAACCGTCGTTGGTTGTGGTTGGTTGTAGTGATATGCTTGAACCCAATTTCCTTTTCTTAAAAATCTTGGCTGTGGCAACCATCCGTATTGTTGGAAAAAATTTTATAGGTAAACCTCAAAAACAAATTGTTTTCGCTTACTTACACTTACAACCATCATCACCGCCGCTGTCTACCATATAGCCACCGTCGCTCGATGGCTCAGGTTGTTTCGGCAGGCTAGGTGGCTTCAATTTATGTTTTTGTTGTTGGCTTATGTGGTTTTGAGAAAGCGGTTCTGATTGGTGATTCTGGCTTCATCCCCCCGCCTATTACCGTGTCCGCCACCATTTCTCGGTGGTTTGGTTGTTTCTGGTTTGTGATGTTTTTGTATTTTATGTTTGGATCTTAAATATTTCGGAAAAGAGGATTTTGTGATTATTTTAGGTCTTAGGCTTTATTTCTTTTTTTCTTTGGAATAAGTGGATCTAAAATCAAGTGGGTCCCCTCTCTCTTAATGTGTCTGATTGGGGAGTGGTGGGGTTTTTTTGCCTTGGGGATTAAGATCATTTAACACAAATAAGTGGGACCTCAACAAAAGAAAATATTAATTTATTACTTGGGTCCACTCTTGTTAGTGGTAAGACAATTTAAGAAGAAAAAGAAACGGACCCTTAGATCTGTTGTTTATGATGTGGTGAGGTTTATAATGTTGCTTATGTGGTTTTTTGTGGTTTCCGTTATGTTAGTGATATTTGTCGAAGCCACCGCTACTACCATAAGCCATGAATCTAAAGATATCAAGGTTATATTGTTTTAGATCTCATGATTTTCAGGTTGTTTGTAAGGTTTTGGTTTTTACCAATGATGTTTTTTTGAGGCTAATGAACCGACGTTGGTTGTGGTTGGTTGTAGTGATATGCTTGAACCCAATTTCCTTTTCTTAAAAATCTTGGCTGTGGCAACCATCCGTATTGTTGGAAAAAATTTTATAGGTAAACCTCAAAAACAAATTGTTTTCGCTTACCGCTTACATTAGCAGATTCATAAGATGGCCTGTACATAATATCCTTGGATGGCCTACTCTTCCCAAAAACACAATAACAATTTAACATTTGTTTCACACACACAAAAAAAGTTAAAAACACAAGTGCTGCAAAACTATTGTTGTCGGTTAATGGATAAATTGATTATGTTAAGCTAGAAATTTTGTAAACGTATCATATATACCTTGGTCTTTATTTGCTCTTGAGCACTAATTTGTTAAAATCTTTGTACCGTAATAAGAAATAGTATTGGGCTTTTCGGGCTAATTAAATAAGTAGCAAAAATTGTGGCAGAACAAACTCAATGACATTTAAGAAAAAATATGCTTTGTAGCTATGATAAAAAGTGCTAAAAAATTGTTTGTTGCCACCCTGTGCATACACATTATTAAACCTCTCTATATAAAAGAGATATACACAATCAAAACTAAATAGGGTACTCACGAAGTGATATAAAAAAAGATACAAAAAAAATGCACAAACGTACGTAACCGTTTGGCATTAAACTAAATGACTGGAACATCTTAAAAGAAATTTTGAAATTTAAAAATTTTGTATTTAAAAATGCTAGGTGTTTCGTTTAATCTTTGTGTATGTCTTGGTTGTTTTGTTCAATATCAATTTTTGTTCGTATCAAACCAAAGCAAAAACGAACTCAAAACTCGCGTGGTTCGTGACTCATACCACGTGGGTGCACTAATAATTTTACATAAAATAGTATGTTAACGACACTACAACAAAAAATCTCTTTTTCGATAAAGTAATTGTCACGGTAAACATATAATGCAAAATATTGTTCGTCAAAATTTTCAATCACATGATACCCGCCGCCGCAACGCGCGGGTACCTTGCTAGTGATAAAATAAATTATGTACATGTAAACTTGCATTTGAAAATTCATGCATTGCAAGCCGTCGTATGTTTCCCCACGACCCCACAATTGAATACTAAACGTTTGAGCATTGCTATTATATATTAATATGATCATTTTCTCATAATTGATTAAATTGGTAGACATGCATAAATTGTTTAATTATATGTAATCTATGCTAAACATATAAGCAGGCCAGGTAGTACGAATATATTGCATATCATAGGTAAGTACGTAACTTGAACATCAAGAAAAATTATGCATATGTATATCATATGTATATGGTACGAGGACTTTTACCAACATAAATAAAGGTTGGTGGTAAAGAAAAAGAAAAGAAAAGAAAAGAAAAGTAGAAACAAAAATGTCATCACGTAGATAATGCATGGGTATAGGTAAATTCTCATTAGATAGATAGGTAGAGCAATTTGATTGGATGACAATGTAGAAACAAAATAGATTATTCTACTAATTGATTAGAATCGTACGTACATGAACGGTACGTATGGATGCTACGTACATGACTGTGAATGGTAAACCAATAGCTGCTCCTTGTAATCCGATCTCTTATTTGGAGTACACGAATATGATGCAACCTGAACCTACTATTGTGCATGGGGAAGCTGTTCATGGTCCAGATGTTAATGGTTTGGGTAAAAGTCCTAGTCCTATGGTTAATAATGCAAAGGATACTAGTTCGAATGCTATGAACGTGAAGGAGGTTGCGTTTGATGTGTCGTCTACTACAAGGGTTAACGAGATGGGATCTACCTCTTTTACTCATGTTTTATGTCCGGACCGTGTCACTAGGAAGGTAAATTTTTGACTTTTGGTTAATGAGAATCGTATTGAAAATCATGACACTTTGTTACCAAAGGCCGCTATGGAGAGTGTGTTGAACCAGTATGAAAATACTCTCGTGGGTTTCTTTGTTGGCAAGAATATTGCCTTTCCGATTATTCAAAACTATGTCAAAAATACGTGGGGTAAATTTGGTTTGAAGAAATTTTTGGAAAATGATGAGGGTGTTTTCCTCTTTAAGTTTGATTCTAAAAAGGGTGTGGAACATGTGCTTCAGCCAGGCCCTTGGTTAATCCGCAATTCACCTCTCATTCTTAACAAATGGACCCCTAATGTGTCGCTAACCAAAAGTGAGGTAACCAAAGTTCATGTGTGGATTAAATTGCATAATGTGCCTTTACTTGCATATTCTGAAGATGGCTTGAGCTTGATAGCTACACAAGTTGGTAAACCGATTATGTTAGATGATCTTACTAGCTCAATGTGTCTTGATTCATGGGGACGTATTAGCTTTGCTCGTGCTTTAGTAGAAGTATCATCGGACTCTGAATTGAAACGCGAAGTTATTATGGCTATCCCCAAAGAGGATGATAGTTGTTTTATTACAGCAAGCATCAAGGTCGAATATGAATGGAAGCCTCCTCATTGTGAGGTGTGTAAAGTGTTTGGCCATGACCGTATTAGTTTTCCAAAATGTACTAATGAAGCGGTTCGTAGTGACATTAATGTGGAAGTGGAAGCTTCTACTACCTTGGATACGGATGATGGTTTCATTAGGATAAACAATTGTAACAGTAAGGGAAAGAATGTGGCTGCTCCTTCTTGGTCTATTGGGGCTGTTCAGCTTAATAAGCCTAAACCAAAATTTTGGAGACCTGTCTCGAAGAAGCCGGTTGCTACTAAGGAGAAAATCACTAATGAGGAAAGTACGAGTGAGAAGGTTATTGCTACATCGAACCCATTTGATGCTCTTGATATGGCCGAAACGGATGATGTATTCCTTGTGCAACAAGTGTTTCTCCTAAGGATGGGGCTGATTTGGAGGTTTCTAAGGGTGGAAATGGAAGTACTACTCCTATTGTTGGGAATTTTAGAAGTTCCTACTGATGGAATTCTGCTGATGGAATCTGCTGATGGTTACTGCTGAAGCTATAGATGGTTTCTGCTGATGACATAGTTCCTGCGGAAGATTTATTTCTGCGGATATAGTTATTTCGTGATTTATTATTAGTTTGTTAGGATATGCATGAGCTATTTTAGGTAGTGATATGCATTGATCTTTTATTTATTAGTTTATTAGGGTTCCTTGTCTATAAAAGGAACATAGGAGTATTATATTTGACACACTTCTCCAAACAGAAAAACACATTTTAGTGAGTGTGATATAGATCCATAGAGGATCATTTGTTTTATTAGTAAAACCTTGTTCATAACTTTGATTGTGTTCTTATTTTTCCGCTGTGCATGATCAATCATTGTTATCCTAGATCGAGCCAAAACGATATCCCTACAAGTGGTATCAGAGCCCAGGGGCTCGTGATATCTTGGTTTAATACAAGGTTTTCGTTGTGACGAAATAGCAGATTCGAAGAAAGATAGCAGATCCAAAAAAAATAATAGAACAAAGGCAGATAAAATAAAGTAAAAAAAATGGCAGAATTTGATAATGAAAGGGATGATGCGATGTGTCCGTATTTGTTGGATTATGAGTACGAGGTTTGGGCTAAGAAGATGGAACACTGGATCACGAACAATGATATAAATATTTGGAAAGTGATTCAAAATGGCAACAGTCCGAAAAGGAATGGCAGTGATCGCGATGGAAATCTCTTTATTCTTCCTCCAACGACTGCAGCTGAACACATGGCTGTCCAAAGAGAATCAAAGGCAAGAACTACTTTGCTTAAATCTATTCCTATTGATCATGTAGCAGACTTTCGTTATATGGATGATGCAAGTGCGATATGGGATGCAATCAAAGCAAAGTATGGAGAAAAGGCTGAATCCAAGCAGATGAGCAAGGAAGCTTGTCCTATAGGTGCTATTGAAGAATTTGCATTCATAGGTATCTCATCTCAGGTACACAATTGTGTCTTTGGTTGTAGTTTGAGATATAATGAGCTTAAAGAACAGTATGATGAACTAAAACCTAATTATAATGAGTGTTATAAAGACCTTGAGTCATATAAACATGGTTTAAGGACTTTAGAAAAACAAAAGGTTTGGTTTCAGAAAAATCAGGTTGCCTATAAGGATGAGATAAGAAGTTTAAAACAAGACTTAAAATGTGCTCAAGATGAGTTAATCTATACTAAGAAGTTAAAAGCTAATTTAGAATCTGATAAACAAGTTCTTCAAGAGAAGCTAGATACTGAAATAGCTACACATAATAAGTGGTTAATATCAGGTGATAATTTAGCTAATTGTTTATATGGTAGTCAAGCTGTTAACTCTAGTATAGGTTTAGGTTTTAAAAAGTATGTTGGCTTAGAAGCTAGGAATGACCTAGGTAAATCAACACCAGCAGGCCTAGCTAACTATGTTAAGGAAGGCACTTTACATGCTGTGCCTGGACCTATTAGAGGGGAACACATGCCCATTGACCTCTCCACCACTGTAGACTTTGATGGATCACACCATTTATATGGCAAAAAGTCAAGTGACTTGCCAGACCTTAGTTGCAAAACTAATGACTTTGTCTCTTGTTCTAAAAGTGACAAGTCCTCAGACCTAAAGTCCACTGACTATGCCTCATGTGATTCAAGTGACAAGTCTCATTCACCCAAGTCCAAAGTAGCTGATAATGAACCCAAAACAAAACCAGTTCCTTTTTCTGTTAAACACAATTTTGTTTCTAATTCTGTTTCTGATAAGTTTGTGTGTAATAAACAAAGTTGTGTTAAGAATAAGTCTTTGAAAAAGAAATCTTGTTTTGTGTGTGGTAGTAAGTCTCATCTCATTAAGGATTGTGATTTTCATGAGAAGAGAATGGGTGTGTATGCTAAACAAAAGAGAACTAGACCAATGTGGACCAATGTTAATGCTATTCCCCCATATGTTCCACAAGCAACACATGTGAAAACCAGCAGACCCAATCCTGCTGATAAGTCAGTTCCTGCTGATAAGTCAGTTCCTGCTGGTAAGCCAGTTTCTGCTGGTAGACCTTTTCCAGCCGGTTGGAAAAGACATGTTGCTAGACCATTTTACAGACCTACTAGCACTTACTTTCAGAATGATTTTTGGACTGGTTATGATGACCCAATGTATATGTGGTGGGGGACAAGATGGAATACTGGTGTTAAGCTCTCAACAGGTTGTTCTTGGAAAAATAAAAGGAAATGTTCATTCTGGGTACCCAAGAACAATAGTCCTTGTCAGGTGCATTGATTGAGGGGAGGCATAAGCCTAAGGGGAGGCTTATTGTTGTATTATTTGTATTCTAACCATTTTTGTAGCTGTTGGATCCTTATAAGCCTAAGGGGAGGCTTCGTGTTTCTGCTGACACTACAAATTTCTTTGGTTCCTGCTGCTGATTGATGGTATATTTATTTATTTCTATTTCTTTCTTACTTATTAATAAAAAAAAAATTAATGTCTTATATATATTTCGTATTTCTTTTTATTTCTTTCTTTAAAAAAAAATAATAAATAATAATAATAATAATACATAAAAAAAATGCTTTTTGTTTTATCTTGTTTGCAGGTTTGGTGCTGGTTAATTACCACACATATGGTTCTCAGCTCACCATGTCTTACTGACACAAGAGTTGGCTAGCCCACAAGATTATGGCTTGTGGTAAAGGCTGCGGAAAACCATAAATGGTAATCAACTCACCATGATGATGATGCATTCCATCAAAGAGTTGGCTAGTCCAAAAGCAAACGGTTTTTGGTAAAGACACATCAATTCCGTTTATAGCTGTAATGGTTTGCTCAAAACCATAGGGTACTCAACTCACCCATGCTTCATTGCTGAGAGTTGACATGGTCATCAATTCACCATGGTTGCTGCCCTATTGGGTAACCAAAGGATTGGCTAGTCTTGAGCAAACGGCTATAGGTAAAGACATCTCAAATTCGTTTATGGCTGTGATGATTTGCCAAAAATCATTAGGGTATTTCAACACACCCATGATTCACGTTTTGAGTGTTGAACTGGTAACTAGTTCACCAGGGTGATGCCAAGATTCCACCTAAGAATTAGCTAGCCCAAGAGTGAGTAGCTACTTGGTAAAGGCTTATCAAATCTACTCATGTTGCTGCTGATTCTGGTTGCTGCTGATAGGTTCAAGCTGCTACCAGAATCTTGGTCTTCACAGATGGTTACTGGTTGCTATTGACATAGAGTCTTTGTTGCTGGTGGTTACTTTAATTTGCTGCAAGTGTTCAAGTCAAATCCTCATGCTTTGGAAGTTACTCATTTAACTAGAATCTTGAACTTAACCAAGTCAAATTCAAGATTAGGGGAGGATTGTTGGGAATTTTAGAAGTTCCTACTGATGGAATTCTGCTGATGGAATCTGCTGATGGTTACTGCTGAAGCTATAGATGGTTTCTGCTGATGACATGGTTCCTGCGGAAGATTTATTTCTGAGGATATAGTTATTCCGTGATTTATTATTAGTTTGTTAGGATATGCATGAGCTATTTTAGGTAGTGATATGCATTGATCTTTTATTTATTAGTGTATTAGGGTTCCTTGTCTATAAAAGGAACATAGGAGTATTATATTTGACACACTTCTCCAAACAGAAAAACACATTTTAGTGAGTGTGATATAGATCCATAGAGGATCATTTGTTTTATTAGTAAAACCTTGTTCATAACTTTGATTGTGTTCTTATTTTTCCGCTGTGCATGATCAATCATTGTTATCCTAGATCGAGCCAAAACGATATCCCTACACCTATTGTCGAGAAAATTGGGAAGATTAAAAAGCAAATTATTTAGGGGAAAGTTACTTTTGTGGATAATGATGGTAAACCTCTTAAAAAGGTTGATTCATCAACTATGGTGGGTAACCCATTCTCTAAGGTGGGTAATGTGGTAGTTTCTGACAGCGATGATGATGAAGTTTTTGATGATCACATTGGGACGTTGTATTCTGAAAGTGGAGGGAAGGAGCAGAGTCTTTATAAGCAATGGAAAGCGGATACGGGTGACGGCAACAATTATGATGATGATGATTTTGGCCTCTCTCCTGCAAAATTAAAGGCTGCTGGAATTCAAGACTTTTGTCTTAACTAGGTTGTTTTATATTTTTTGCATAAAATTTTGATGAGACGAAAAGTGTTACGCTTTTAGGGGGTCATTTAAGCCCTAATTCGTATAAATGTGATCAAATATTGCCCTAAATCGTTCCTTTTGTCATTTTAGGTACTTTTGAGAAGAATTCTGGAAAACATGCATATTCGGACGTTTTTGGAGCATAAAAATGAAGAAAACGACAAAGTCTCAAAAGATGGTGATTTACAACCTGACGGCGTCAGAAGTCACAAGGTGACGCCGTCAGAAAGCCTTGACAAAAGAGTGGAAATCAATTTTCAAATGACGGGCCAGAGGATTTAACACCTGACGCCGTCAGGTGTTAGGAATTATAGGCCGTCAGGAGTAAAGTTAAAGAGTGACGGCCCAGAAGACTTTATAAGGTGACGGCGTCAGAAGTGGATCTAGGCCATCCGAGAAACTTATTGGCGGCGAGCTGACGGCGTCAGCCCTTATAACCTGACGCCGTCAGAGTGTAAAATCTATATATAGTTTTCTAATTTTCATTCATTGGTGTGGAACTTTGTGGAGAACTTTTAGGGCAAACCCTAAAGTCGAATTTCCTGTACTTTTTAGGGTTTCCAACCCTTGGAACCCTTATGCTTAATTAAAGATAAGTCTTCACTTTAATTCAATCAATATGTCTATGTGTTGGTTGTCTATCTATCTTGCTTGTCTTTTAATTAACATGTATAGCTAAATTCTTCTTGTGTTTGCTTAGATCTAATGAAACCTAACTATTAATTATTGGTTAATTGGTGTGTTGTTGTTTGTTGGGATGATTGTTCCATCAATGTTAGGCTCAAGAAA
>LBNU01033190.1:1503-55248 GCA_014162995.1 Artemisia annua
GAATTGTGATACTCGCTAAGAATAGTTGCTACTCGCTAGGTATGAAAATCCTTACTCGCTAACGATAAGGTGTAAGAGGCATACTCGCCATAGACAGATGATACTCGCTAGCCAAGCATGGTACTCGCTAGACACAATAGCTTACTCGCTAGGTAACACAATCCAAACTCGCTAGAATTTTTCAAAAAGCCTCATACTCGCTTAACCCTAAATAGCATACTCGCTTAACCCCTAAAACATTAAACTGATCGAATTTTTTTAACAAGAACGAGTAGTATAGGATCTAAAACGAGTAGAAACCAATCAAAAACACCAAAAAACCTTTAACCTTAATCAAACCAATCTTAACTTGTTGACCACGAAACCAAACGAACCATGAAATGCCCAAACGACCCAAAAAACAATCAACCCTAAATCTAAACAAACCTAAATCTATCCCTTGGCTATTGATATAAAGGTTAAACAAGAATCAATCTTCAGGAGGTCGGGGATGCTCGAAATAAAGGTTAAACATGGTATATTAGATTAAAGAATTGGGGGAAGATGTGTGTGTTTTCTAGAGAGGGAAAGAGGAGAAACCACACACACCTTATTATTACAAGTGAACATCTACGAATCTAACCAAACCAATAGAATAGCTTCAAAAACCACCCAAAAACCCCACGAGTCGCCCCTGGTTAGCTCTGATACCACTTATAAGAGCCCGTATACAACCTAAATCACGACCTTCTTCATCAAAATCTAGAGAGAGAAAGAGAGATGTAGAGAGAGAGAGAGATGGGAGGATCAAGTGTGTGAAATAAAGAACTATGTGTATTACCAAATGAACAACCCACCTTCCAAGTGAAGGTATACAATGTATTTATAGTGCTTACAAGTCTAGGGCTTTTGACTATTACATGTTTGGCCCTTAGACTTTCTAGTGATTGATAAATGAACATATAACTTCTTAAAACGCTTTCTAACGCAACCTATTACACGATTCAAGAATATAATGACCGACACTTCATAATATAAAAATACAATGCTAACAGTACCCAACAAAGTAACCTTCATCAGCCTTCTCATCAAACTTGCCTAACTGGTCTTTGGTATTTAAGATGGTAATAGGACACCCAAATGGTCTAAAGAAAGCTATCATTGGCTTCTTACCATGGAATAGTTCATAAGGGGTCTTATTGTGAGGCTTAACTACTTTACTCCTATTCTGAACAAAGCAGGCAGTGTTCACTGCTTCAGCCCAAACAGGTATAGGTAACTTAGAATCTGACAACATAGTCCTAGCAGCCTCAATCAATGTCCTATTTCTCCTCTCTGCTACACCATTTTGTTGAGGAGTTCTAGCAACACTGTATTGTCTTAAAATACCCTTTCCCACACAGAACTGATTCATAGCATGATTCTTAAATTCAGTTCCATTATCACATCTGATTATCTTAACTTTATGATTAACTAGGTTTTCTATTCTAGTGATGAATTCTTTAAGAATCTCAGTGGTTTCATCCTTAGAAGCTAGAAAGAATACCCATGTAAACCTGCTAAAATCATCTGTGACAACTAGGCAATATTGCTTCCTATTCAGACTATTCACATAAACAGGTCCAAATAAATCTATATGAAGCAAATGTAAAGGCTTTGAATTGGTATTAACAACTTTGGACTTAAAAGATACTCTGTGTTGTTTACCCTTTTGACAGGCAACACAGGTTTCATGATTTTCAAAAACTTTAGAAGGTAATCCTCTTACAAGATTTCCCTTGACCAATTTGTTTATAGTTTTGAAATTCAAATGTCCAATTCTCCTGTGCCATAGTTTAGATTCATCAATAGTGGCCTTTGCAAGTAGACAAGTTAAAGCTCTTTTGGGAACTATGTTCTTTATATGATCACTGTATATGTTATCAGATCTAGGGACTCTTAGTAGCACAAATTTGTCATCTGGCAACTTAAAGTCAGGAGAAAGGATAAGACATTTAGTATCAGTAAAAAGAACAAAATTCTTTTTGTCACACATTTGTGAGACACTAAAGAGGTTGAACTTAAGTCCATCCACAAGGAACACTTTTTCAAAATCCAAACTTCCTGTTTTGATTGTACCAGTACCTATAATCTTTCCTCCTTTGACATCATTACCAAAGTCAACATATCCACCATTCTCTATTGGCTCAAAATCCTCAAGTTGGGATATGTCTCCTGTCATATGTCCAGAGCAACCACTATCAACTATTCCTTTGTCTTTCAGATCATCTTGAAGATTGCCCTGCACATAAAAGTAGAGAAATTAGTTTCTCTTTTTGACCTAAGCCATCACTAGCTTGGATCTGCCCTGTGCATCAACATAATTGTACTTAGTTAGGTTCATTGATGCACTGCTGGTATTGGAAACTTTAGATAAAGCATTTGATTTTGGTTTCCAAGTCCAGCAACCTGAGGCCTTTACAGCATAAAAGTGATTTCCAACAACTGTATCTGTTATAGATTTTGAAATAGCAGCAGAAGCCTTTGCCTTGGCAGCAGAGTCAGCTTTTGAAACAGCAGCAGAGTCTTTTGCCTTGGCAGCAGAGTCTACTTTTCTTGTAGCAGTAGGACCAGTTGTTTTATTATGAAAATGCCTGTTTGGTTGAGCAGTTATAATTGATCTAGTAACACCAGATCTCAATAACACTGCTCTTGGAACCATTTGTCTTTTGGAAGGAGAGTGAGTCCTTTTTGAAAAGTTTTGATGATTCACTCTTGTATATTGGTTCCAAACAGGTTTTTGGTAGACTTTACAATCTGCAATTAGATGCTCAAAACTACCACATTTATAACATCCCTTCTTGTTCAATTGAAAATCATTACCTAATTTATGAGAAACTAGGTTATTGAAATTCTTCTGATTACCCCTAGGCTTGTCAGTAAACCTCTTCATGTAATGTCTAGGTACCTCATTATATACAACCACTTTTCTAGACATATTATGACCTAGCACAGGTTTCAGAAACCTATCCTGTTTAACTCTAGCCTCATTAACTTTAGGAATTTCTTCCTTTTTAACATTTTGTGTTGGCTCAGTCTGTTCATCCTCACTATCTGAAACCCAATCTTCAATGATGGGTGCATCAGACCACTTATTATTTTCAACCCTAGTTGTTTGAATAGACACATTACTGATTTCTTTACTAGGTTTGATCTCTTCTGGTTTACTCATGAAGGATAGCTCCTTTCCTGGTGGTGCAAAAGCACTTTTCATTGGAGGAGCTACTTCAGTATACCCTATGCCACTACCTCTTTTCATTAATTGACACTGAATAGTATTATCTATGGTAGTTGAAGCAAACTTATGTTTTTCAACTCTTACAATATGTTTATCTTTATCTGCAAGAGCCTCATCTCTAGCCTGTTCTGCTACTGCTAATTTTCTTTTAAGTGTTTCAATCTCAACATTTTTAACCAAAAGCTCACCATCTTGTACATTAATTCTATCAACATATTCCAGTTCCATTTCTTTAAGGTATTCTAGTCTTCTTTCAACATTTTCAATTCTTACTTTATAACTTAAGTTATCAAGTTTTAGGGACTCAACTTCTTGCCTAAGACTTTCATTCCTAGATTTAAGTTCTTCTATAGTATCAGCACAAGATTTAAAAGAACAAATAGAATCATTTGACTCATTGGATACCTCAGAGTCAGAACCAGATGATGAAGAAGCATAGGCCATAAGAGCAAAGTTATGCCCTGGAGTCTTCACTTCAGCAATGAAACCTTGTTGTGGTTCTTCTCCAGCCATGTCACTCCAGTCATAGTCACCTAACCCATCACAAGACACCAAAGCAGTAGAAGGCTTTGACTCAGATTCAGACTTCTTGGGAATTTCTACTATCTTCTTTGGAGCTCTGCATTCCCTGGCAAAGTGCCCCCTCCTATTACAGTTGTAGCACTCAATCAAGGATTTGTCAAATCCCAAGTTACCCTGAGGCTTATACTTAATCTGTTTTCCAGTTCTCTTCAAGAACCTTCTTGCTCTTGAGGTTAACATAGACATCTGCCATTTCAAATCAATCTCTTCAAGAGCATCAGTATCAATATGATCAGCATCCTGATTTAAAACTTGAGTACCTGTAGTAAGATCAGCCAAGAATGCACAAATAGCAGCATCACTCATGTTATCACTATTGTTAGAACCAGCAGCAGAGTTGCTAGTGCTAGCAGCAGATACACCATATGCAGCAGAGTGAGTATCTGAGGTGTTGGAGGTTTTGGATGACACAAAAGCTATATTTTGAGCTTCAGTAGATGAAGTAGATGAAAGTGATGAGTGGCTCATCTCAGTTTCATATACTTTCAAGTTGTTGTAAAGATTATCCAAGCTCATTGTTTCAAAATCTTCTTTGTTTCTCCACACAACAGCATGCATTTTCCATTCTGGAGCAAGACTTCTAAGAAATTTGAGATTGATATCTTCAGCAGGAACAGAGTAACCCAAAAGCTTCAAGTGGCTTATAAGTTTTTAAAGCCTGTTGTACGTGCCATCAAGATTCTCTCCACTTAAAGCAGTGAAGTTTTCAAATTGATGCTTTAAGACAATCTTTCTTGACTTTCGGGTAGCATCATTGCCACCAAACCTTGTCTCAACAGCATCCATTAAAGTTTTAGCAGATTCACAGCTTTCAAAATCAACCTGAAACTCATTAGGTATCCCCATTAAAAGAATACTATGAGTTTTGATCTCCAGTTTCCTGAGATCTTCATCTTCCTTGGCTTTGATGGCTAACTCCTTCCCATCAACGATCTTAGGGAACTTGTCACCTTCCAGAACGACATTCCACATCTTGTAATCGGTCATGCGCATATATTGCCTGATGCGCATCTTCCAAAGCTCATACTCTCCTCCCTTGAGCATTGGAACCTTGGATGCAGTAACCATATGTGTGTCATCACCCATGGCTACAGTTGTTGTTATGAACAGACTTTAGAAGTACTTGAGTTCTTCTTGATCACAGCTTCTAGATCACAAGCTCTGATACCACTTGTTGATCCCAATTGAGCAAACGATCTAGTATAGAAGCTGACTTGAGTAACAAATTATATAATACGCGGAATATATTATATAACTTAAGATGAACACAAGAACAATGGATTTCACACTTAAACACTTCAATATTAATAATACGAGCACTCTTACAATGCTAGGGTTTTACAACCTTGAAGTCAATCGACTTTTCTAATACACGTACATTCTCTAACCCTAGAGATCTCCTTTTATAGACAAGGAACCCTACACAGTTTACAATGACTTCTTACACAAACAAACGATATTCTAAACCTATAGAATATTTTATACAATCATTACTATAAATACACGACTCATTACTAAAATAAACTCTGAGCAGCAGAGTCTTCCATTATAAGCAGCAGAGTCATTTTTCCAGCAGCAGAGTCATTTTCAGCAGCAAATTGACTTTATTCAGAAACAGAGTTCCTAAAACCCAACACTCCCCCTCCACATATGCTCATGAATGTTTTCAGACATTTGCATATGCGGGAAGAGTTGGCACTTTTGAATTGATCCACTCTCAATAGACATGTACCCAAGGGACATGTTTACGTTGCTTAGTTAAAGGGATATATTATCAGTTTTTAGGTGATAACTAGCCCTAATAACTAACTTGAAGTTGTTAACGTTCCTTTTGTCATCAGTTAAAGGGACACGTTTATGTTGCTTAGTTAAAGGGATATATTATCAGTTAAAGGGACACGTTTACGTTGCTTAGTTAGACCCGTCAAAGTAAACGTCTAAAAAGAGTTTCTCGAAATGGTACTTTCTACTCGGATAAATCCTTTCGAATACTAACATTTGTTGTTTCGTCAATTCGTGAGTCAATTCTGAGTCGAGCTCGGACAAGATAAAACTTTTGACATCATATTTTAATCACTTTTCATCCTCTCCCGCTCAAAAATAGCATATCAAATGTTGTTTTTGTAAACTTTTTGATTAAAATATGCCTTTTTGAGTCTTATGGGGAGAAATCAATCAAGACTTTTAGATTTAGAACGATGTTTTTAATCAAGTACTCCCCCTCAACAAGTGACTACTCATTGAGGTGAAATACTTGTCTTTTGAGCAGAATTGTAGAAATCATGAAAGGTTTGATAATTCTACTCAAAAGTAAGAAGCTTTCGCTCCTTATGTGAGGATTGTAGCACTGATGCGTACCACAGGGTCCTTTAAGTACAAAGTGCGGGTTGTACACTGTTATGTGTGCACAAGCCGTAGTAATCACAAATCAATCAAAATATATTGAAAATATTGAAATGTTAATACCAGAAGCTAAGTGTTACCAGCAGGCATGGCTTCAAAGTCTGTAAATCGAGGATCAGGTCGTCTGAATGTCAAGACCGGGAATGATGGTCGAACACCGATGTAGCTTTCAAGTCTCCTGATCTGCTCGCGACGATACAATCTTTCTTCCACCGTATGAACAAAGTTGCGAATCATCCTTCGTGCATTCGCATTCCACCTCGTAGTTTCACCTTTGCGTAACCTCTTCTTGTCATCAAGCAATCTTTCAACTAACCCATCACGAACTCGTTTTAGCGTGTCATCACAGAATTTGTGGATCTCATCGAACCTCATATAGCAGAGCTGTTTCTTCTTGTTGAGGTAGGTGATTCCAAATGATGGTTGCTGTATAAGTGTGTACTGTGACGACTCTTGAATTTCAGGAAACGTGAGTTGTGGTTTGGTGAGGTTGATGTCGTTCTGATAACTTTCAACGCCCAGCTGAAGATCTTCCACTCTTTCTTGAACTATCAATCGTCTGATGTAGAGAAGTAGAGACGCGATGAAGTTGTATTGTGTTTCCTTTGGGAAGTTTAGCATTTTTCCTTGAACCTTTTCCAAATACATATCTTCAATGTCATTCAGGTTCAGATCTGGGAAGTCTGCTTCACAAAACTTGTATTGCTTCTCATCCAGTCTCTTGACGACGATTTCGCGCATGAAAGTGTAGTTAAATCTTCTATCTTCCACGAGTTCCATGATAGCAACGATACGAAGCGGGTGCTTCACATTCTCACTTGAAGTTAGATGTAGTCTGTGGGAGTAACCGAGTTTACGTTTCTCTGGCCAGTGTTGAATACCAAGAAGAGCTTCCTTGTTGTAAGTTACAACTGATTTGCTGAATATTGGTGTAGTCTCTTCAATGTCTGGTAAGTCTTATTTGGCAGCTAGAACGGAAATCGTCAGTGAGGATGCATATCGTTCTTTGGAGGTCTCATGAGCGTGTTGAAGATATCGGAGATCGTTGTTGAAGAAGTAGCGATAAGGGATCTTAGGTTTTTCAGGAAAACCTAGCAGAGGCAATGGTTTTGTCCAGTCGGTGAAGTAAGGTGTTTTCATTTGGGTGTCGATATTGGATTCAGGGTTCAGCCAGTCGAACGTGCCGGATAAAGCGCATGCAATGTTCTCCATGTGGTATTCGAGTTCAACTTTATTTCCCGATCTTTTCTTGAGAAAGTCAAGTGCTTCACGATTGATCCTTTTTAGTTCAGCCTTTGTCAACTTCTCAACTTGAAGTACCGTCATTATACTTTGAGTAATCTGCAAAGTATTTCCAGGCAGTGGTTCATCGGCTTCAAGTGGTGGTTGTGCGTTGATCATTTCTGTTAACCAGTCAGGTTTCGGAGCTTCATCTACATTGAACTAGGAGAATGGTGTAGACTTCTTCTTCTTCTTTTTTGACTTTGTAGACTTCTTTTTCTCTTTGGTCTTTGATGTTGATGATGGACCAGCTTGAAATTCAGGAATTTGTGATTCGGGTTCTTCCTGAGTGTCAGCTGGTTGAAGCATGAAAGGTCCTTCTGACTGTGTCGGACCGGATCCTGAGGCAGGTGCTTGCTGTTTTGATGGTGGAGTCTTGGAAGACTTAGACGGCTTTTGAGATGATGATGGTTCTTTTGATGTCCTTGATTTCTTGCTTTTCGGATCGGCATCAGGATCATCATCTTTCCTTGATCGTTTTGATTTACCAGCTGCTTCCTTGCATGACTCTTTGGAGGCGATGGCTTTCAATGCTTCAAACATCATTGATTCTTCAGGAGTCTTTTCCTCTTTATCTTTGAGTTTGGCAGCTAACAAGGCTTGTAGTTGCTCGGTTGTAAGGTTAGTAGGTGCAGGTGGAGCCCTATTGGTGTGCAGATAAAAGGGTGTTGACTGAAGCAGTTGTTGAATGCTATGCTTGATCCTGGTACTCAACTCTGTTCGAACAGGCTCAAGAAGTTCGGACATAGCTGGATTGGCAATTGCAGCAAGATTTTCGGTAAGGTATTCTTCAGTGTATGACTTGATCATGCCACTCATATCAGCTTACAGGAGCTTTTCAACCAGAGCAGTCGATTCTTTGAGATCCTTGACTTGAGTAGTCAATGTTGTGACCTGTTTTGCTAGCTTTTGAACTTGGTCTTTCAGATCTCCATCATGTAGTTGTGTGTCCTTCTTCTTTTTCCTGGCCATAGCAACAGCTTACTTGATCTTTTGTGATGCTGTGATAGTAGTTGAGCTTCCCTTCTTCTTCTTGATTGATTTGCCTTTGGATGTTATCTTTGGTGGTGGTGGAGATGAGTGGTGTGATGATGATGTTGAAGATGACTCGTGTTTAGGTTCGGATGGAGGAGGAGAAGGATCCCTTGGAGGTGTGAATTTAGGAATTGGTGGATCCTTTGAAGATGAATGAGGAGGTGTGTTGATGAGTTGGTCGGTGTCAAAGAATTCTTCGTCTTGTTCATCATCACGAAGTAATCTTTCTGTCTCCTCACTTGCTTTCTTCTTAAGTTCTTCTTCTCTACGTACCTGAGCAATGAACTCTGGTGTAATGAACTCAGAAGGCTCTTTCTCCAGTTGTAAGTCTGCAACAACTTCCTCTGTGGCTTCCTTCATTATGACATTCCCTTCTGGATCTCGTTGTTCCGTTTCAGTCTGAGTCAAAGTTGTGGAAGGAGGAGCTAATGTGCTGCTTGACCCACCCTCTTGTGCCTGTAGGTCGAGCGGTCGTTGATGAGGCTGTGGATGTTGGAGATTGAGGAGTGCAGCTTCTCTTAGTTCTTTCAAATGCTGCTTCTCTTCTGCTCTAGGATCGACAATAACGCTTTTCAGTTTGCGTTTGTCGACTAGTGGTTCATCAACTGGTTCATCTACTTCTTCTTCATCATGAATATCACCACTGGGTTCATTGATGGTGATCCCTGTATCTTTCCTTTGTTCCTTGTGAAGAGTTCCCTTGCTCATTTGTTTTGCCAGTTCTTGTCCAGGAAACTCCTCTTCATCATCTCCTGCTTTTGTTCTTCGTTTGAAGTCTTCCTCATCATCTGACTCAGACCCGAACTCAGATTCAGTTTCGGAAGATGAAGATGTAGGTTCATCTTGAATGATTTGTTTTGGTGTGACCTTGCTTCGTTGTCTAGTAGCAGGTTTAGGTGTAGACTTAGGTTGTTGTGAGGTTGTGGTACTGCTGGAGCTTCCCATCTTGCCACCTCTCTTGCTACGAGTTTGAACTGTGGTAGCTGGTTCTTCTACTTCACCAGTGTAACCTACTTTCCCAGCTTGAAAGGCTTTGTCGTATATTTTGAAGTTTTGAGTCTTTTGAATCCTTTCATCCAGAAAGTAGTCTGGAATTCTCATTCCCTTAGTCCTTGTAACAAACTTGATGGTTTTGACGAAGGAGATCCTTTAGTCTTGGTTGTAGATGTCTTTGGGTTCTGTGGGGTCAAGCATTCTCTTGATGTAATCGGGTGTTTTCTCACAGAAGTGTTCAGTGAGCATCTTCGTGAACATAACAGACGGAATCACACTCCTTTCACGATCGGTTTGAATATGATGGATTATGACGCTCATTATGGAACTTTCAAAGTTGATAGGGTCCATGCTCATCATCCCCCAAAATACTTGCAGGTGCTCCAGTCGTGGATGTTTGTGACCACTCTTTCTGCCGGCAATAGATCTAACCATCAACATGTAGAATGTTTTCCATGGTTGTGGTAGATATTTAACGTTGAATCTTGACAGACGGATGAGTGGTAGTTCATCTTGAACATCGTATCCTAGATGAATAAGATAATCCAGGATTTCAAGTTCGGTTAGCATAGGATGAAACGCTTTTGGTGTAGGAAGCATGAGAACGGTTCGAAGAACATCTAGGTCTACGGTGTATTCCTGACGATCCAGCTTGACAGTGAAGGATTCATCATCCAAGTTGGCTTGGGCTGTGTGCCAGAACTGATGAATATAGAAGATGGGAACAGATGTTGACTTTGTAAGCATAGGTTTGCAGGGATGAGCCAGTAGAATGTCTTTAACAATCTTGCACGTATCTTCGGGAATTCGAAGTTTGTTGAAGTCAATACGTGGATTGTTTTGGCCAATGGTGATGTTGTAGTTTGCAGGGACAACCTCTCCGAGTGTGAGTAGTGGTAGAGTTTGTTCGGGGACAGATTCAGTGTGTTCAGCCATTGTGTTCTGTAAATGTAATGTCATGAAATCAAACATCCAAATTTGTCAGTCATTAGTCCGCATTCATGTTTGATATACAAAGACATACAAGTAACATGTTGCATTTATGGTTCAGTTAATTAACATGTGAGATGTGGTTGTATTAGCAATTAAACACATGTATACTAAGACATAATAGATGAACATTCATAGCACTTAACTTCACAAGTTATGTCTTAGAAGTACATGTACAACAATAACACATAAGCACAAGTTAATTACATATGATTATAACACAACAAATTCATGAGTATTCATCCTTTAGACATGTTTTCGAAAAGGTTACAACACATGAGAATTCTCAAAAAATGTTTAAGTGTGATCTCGAAAACATGGCTTCTAGTGTTCTCGATAACTTTCACTAAGTGGGTTCTTGATAACTTTTGTATAGTTGTGTTCTCGATAATTTCATAAGAATTGATCTCGATAACTTGAACTACAAATGTTCTCGATAACTCAAGGAGTAAGGGTCTCGAAAACACAAGTTTGCATGTTCTCAATAACATAGAAAAGATCTCGATAACTTGTGATCTCGATAATTTACAGAGCGTTCTCGATAATTTTGGTTAAGGAGAGTTCTCGATAAAAATGATCAAAAAGATCTCGATAAGTTATAGTTTTCGAAAAATTCTTTTACAAGAATTTTCGAGATCATTGTAGACATACATGTTCTTGAAAAGATTGATCCCTTGATGAATACCTGATGAAATGAGTGTGAAACAGCAGTTAGAAACACATTATAAACACATTCACCAGTTTTCGAAAACAATCAGAACCCTAAATTATCTAGAACATGGAATTCGAGTAATCATGAAGTAAGATCAATGAAATACATCAATTAGCACTCATAGTAACACATACTAAACACTTTATTGAACTCAAGAACACAAACATGAGAAAACCCAATTCGACCATAAACCCTAATTATCTAGATCATGGATATGTGATATATGGGAAAATTAACGAGCAAGAACATGATACTAACACTAAAACAAACATATCCCACTAGTAAGATTAAATAAAACAACACACAATCAAAAACACCCAATTCGTATATAAACCCTAGATTTCGAAATCAACATAAACATGTTTTTGTTATGATTAATTGTTAGAAACATGATTAGCACATATCTAGGAACAAAAGCCGTATGAATAATCAAACAACAACACATGATATGATCATCTACGAGATTTACGAAACCCTAGTTCAAGAAATCGAAATTGAGAACAATATAGACATTTAAAACTTAATTGCTTGAAAACCATGTTTTAAATTAGGCCATAGATTGTAGAAACACTTACGGTTTGAAGGATAAAAGCACGGATTACTGATTTGATTTTGGGCCGTTTGATAAGAAAGTATTGTGTTTGTTTTTGTATTTTATAAAAAATGGGAAAAAACGGGGGGTGTTTGTTTTTGAGAGAAGTTTAGAAAACTATGAACATTTGGCAAAAATGGTCCCTTGACCACAAAATATCCTTTATAGTCCTAAGCACTTTAATATTAAACGTTATAAGGTAACAACCGTTAGCAACAAAGACATTCTAGGCTAAAAGGAGTTAAAGAAGTAATAAAATAAATGATACGAGGGAAAACCCGTGAAGTTCCACCATTATAATTGATAACATCATATTTTTGAAATATGCAAGTACACATGTTTGAACAAGAATTTTTAAATTTTGAAGAACATTTTCTCCCCCTCAATACTTGGTGTGAAAATTGAGAAATTTTTTATAAACCAAAGTGTTGATAGAGGTAGTGTACTTGCATTTGAAGAACGAGAGAAGATATAAAACGTAAGATAAAAAATGTAAAATCTTTTTGGTATTTTTTGAAGATTTTTTGATTTTGTCTTTTTGTTTTTGATAAATATTTACAAAAAATAGTTTTGGTATTTGACTCAGTTAATTGTTTTCAAGAAATGATTTTAGATCATCTGGAGTCAAACACCGCATACCAATCTGGTGGACTAGCTCAGTAAACCTTGACGGTGGTAAAGGTTTCGTGAACAAGTCTGCCAGTTGGTATTCAGTACCCACTACATGGACTTGAAGCAAGTCGAAATCAAGTTAGGGGAGGATTGTTGGGTCAAAGTACTGATGCAAGTCAAAGTACTGCTCCATGAAAGTACTGCACAGATATAAAGGTCAAAGTACTGCATTGACTAAAGTCAAAGATCAAAGGACTGCTGATGGAAGTTCGGTTGCAAGGATGCTTAGAATATTCTAGAAGATAAACTATAATAGGAATTAGTATTCTTGTACGTAAAGTATTGTAAACCGACTTAGGGTTATCCTTGTGCCTATAAAAGGATCCCTAAGAGGTCATTAGAGATATACGATTCATACGAATTCACAAGTTCTCAAAGTAAAGTATTAGAGAGTTAGAGATAGTAAATCTGTAATCGTTTAAAGCAGATTTATTAGTAATATAAAGGTTATTATTCTTCTTACTTGTTAAAGTAAATTCCGCGTACTATATAAGAATATATCACAGTTTCATAGTGGTCTTAAGATTACTTAAGACTGCTAAGGTATAATACAAGCTAAGTTAAGTTAGTTTGGTTAGAGTTATTCGATACAACAAATTCTCATTCCCTTAGTCCTTGTAACAAACTTGATGGTTTTGACGAAGGAGATCCTTTAGTCTTGGTTGTAGATGTCTTTGGGTTCTGTGGGGTCAAGCATTCTCTTGATGTAATCGGGTGTTTTCTCACAGAAGTGTTCAATGAGCATCTTCGTGAACATAACGAACGGAATCACACTCCTTTCACGATCGATTTGAATGTGATGGATTATGACGCTCATTATGGAACTTTCAAAGTTGTTAGGGTTCATGCTCATCATCCCCCAAAATACTTGCAGGTGCTCCAGTCGTGGATGTTCGTGACCACTCTTTCTGCCGGCAATGGATCTAACTATCAACATGTAGAATGTTCTCCATGGTTGTGGTAGATATTTGACGTTGAATCTTGACAGACGGATGAGTGGTAGTTCATCTTGAACATCGTATCCTAGATGAATAAGATAATCCAGGATTTCAAGTTCGGTTAGCATAGGATGAAACTCTTTTGGTGTAGGAAGCATGAGAACGGTTCGAAGAACATCTAGGTCTATGGTGTATTCCTGACGATCCAGCTTGACAGTGAAGGATTCATCATCCAAGTTGGCTTGGGCTATGTGCCAGAACTGATGAATATAGAAGATGGTAACAGATGTTGACTTTGTAAGCATAGGTTTGCAGGGATGAGCCAGTAGAATGTCTTTAACAATCTTGCACGTATCTTCGGGAATTCGAAGTTTGTTGAAGTCAATACGTGGATTGTTTTGGCCAATGGTGATGTTGTAGTTTGCAGGGACAACCTCTCCGAGTGTGAGTAGTGGTAGAGTTTTTTCGGGGACAGATTCAGTGTGTTCAGCCATTGTGTTCTGTAAATGTAATGTCATGAAATCAAACATCCAAATTTGTCAGTCATTAGTCCGCATTCATGTTTGATATACAAAGACATACAAGTAACATGTTGCATTTATGGTTCAGTTAATTAACATGTGAGATGTGGTTGTATTAGCAATTAAACATGTGTATACTAAGACATAATAGATGAACATTCATAGCACTTAACTTCACAAGTTACGTCTTAGAAGTACATGTACAACAATAACACATAAGCACAAGTTAATTACATATGATTATAACACAACAAATTCATGAGTATTCATCCTTTAGACATGTTTTCGAAAAGGTTACAACACATGAGAATTCTCAAAAAATTTGTAAGTGTGATCTCGAAAACATGGCTTCTAGTGTTCTCGATAACTTTCACTAAGTGGGTTCTTGATAACTTTTGTATAGTTGTGTTCTCGATAATTTCATAAGAAATGATCTCGATAACTTGAACTACAAATGTTCTCGATAACTCAAGGAGTAAGGGTTCTCGAAAACACAAGTTTGCATGTTCTCGATAACATAGAAAAGATCTCGATAACTTGTGATCTCGATAATTTACAGAGAGTTCTCGATAATTTTGGTTAAGGAGAGTTCTCGATAAATTATAGAGAGATCTCGATAAAAATGATCAAAAAGATCTCGATAAGTTATAGTTTTCGAAAAATTCTTATACAAGAATTTTCGAGATCATTGTAGACATACATGTTCTTGAAAAGATTGATCCCTTGATGAATACCTGATGAAATGAGTGTGAAACAGCCGTTAGAAACACATTATAAACACATTCACCAGTTTTCGAAAACAATCAGAACCCTAAATTATCTAGAACATGGAATTCGAGTAATCATGAAGTAAGATCAATGAAATACATCAATTAGCACTCATAGAAACACATACTAAACACTTTATTGAACTCAAGAACACAAACATGAGAAAACCCAATTCGACCATAAACCCTAATTATCTAGATCATGGATATGTGATATATGGGACAATTAACGAGCAAGAACATGATACTAACACTAAAACAAACATATCCCACTAGTAAGATTAAATAAAACAACACACAATCAAAAACACCCAATTCGTATATAAACCCTAGATTTCGAAATCAACATAAACATGTTTTTGTTATGATTAATTGTTAGAAACATGATTAGCACATATCTAGGAACAAAAGCCGTATGAATAATCAAACAACAACCCATGATATGATCATCTACGAGATTTACGAAACCCTAGTTCAAGAAAACGAAATTGAGAACAATATAGCCATTGAAAACTTAATTGCTTGAAAACCATGTTTTAAATTAGGCCATAGATTATAGAAACACTTACGGTCTGAAGGATTAAAGCACGGATTACTGATTTGATTTTGGGCCGTTTGATAAGAAAGAATTGTGTTTGTTTTTGTATTTTATAAAAAATGGGAAAAAACGGGGGGTGTTTGTTTTTGAGAGAAGTTTAGAAACCTATGAACATTTGGCAAAAATGGTCCCTTGACCACAAAATATCCTTTATAGTCCTAAGCACTTTAATATTAAATGTTATAAGGTAACAACCGTTAGCAACAAAGACATTCTAGGCTAAAAGGAGTTAAAGAAGTAATAAAATAAATGATACGAGGGAAAACCCGTGAAGTTCCACCATTATAATTGATAACATCATATTTTTGAAATATGCAAGTACACATGTTTGAATAAGAATTTTTAAATTTTGAAGAACATTTTCTCCCCCTCAATACTTGGTGTGAAAATTGAGAAATTTTTTATAAACCAAAGTGTTGATAGAGGTTGTGTACTTGCATTTGAAGAACGAGAGAAGATATAAAACGTAAGATAAAAAATGTAAAATCTTTTTGGTATTTTTTGAAGATTTTTTGATTTTGTCTTTTTGTTTTTGATAAATATTTACAAAAAATAGTTTTGGTATTTGACTCAGTTAATTGTTTTCAAGAAATGATTTTAGATCATCTGGAGTCAAACACCGCATACCAATCCGGTGGACTAGCTCCGTAAACCTTGACGGTGGTAAAGGTTTCGTGAACAACTCTGCCAGTTGGTATTCAGTACCCATAAAATATAACTCTATTGTACCCTTTTCAACATGCTCCTTGATGAAGTGATAACGGAGATCAATGTGCTTAGATTTTGAATGTAGAACCGTGTTGCAGGAGATTGCTATCACACTTTTCGAGTCACAGTACATCGGAATTTTGTTGAATAAATAACCATAGTCCATTAGTTGTGTACGCATCCAAATGACTTGTGCACAACAAGCAGACACGGCTACATATTCAGCTTCTGTTGACGATACTGAAGTGCAATCCTGTTTCTTTGATTGCCAAGACACGAGTTTATCTCCAAGAAACTGCAAACCACCAGAAGTACTTTTGCGTGTATCCATACACCCTGCATGATCAGCGTCTGAAAAAGCTATTAGTTCAAAACCGGAATCCTTCGGATACCAGATCTCCAAGTGAATGGTTCCCTTTACGTATCGAAGGATTCTTTTAGCCTCATTGAGGTGACGTTCAGTAGGACTGGACTGATAGCGAGAGCACACAAATATAACAAATACAATATCCGGTCTACTAGCGGTGAGATACATAAGTGACCCAATAATACTTCGGTATTTTGTGGGGTCAACTGGTTTCCCATTAAGATCNAAAGGATTCTTTTAGCCTCATTGAGGTGACGTTCAGTAGGACTGGACTGATAGCGAGAGCACATAAAGACAACAAATACAATATCTGGTCTACTAGCGGTGAGATACATATGTGACCCAATAATACTTCGGTATTTTGTGGGGTCAACTGGTTTCCCATTAGGATCCGCATCTAACTTAGTTGTGTTAGCCATTGGGGTATTGTAAGTGTTAGGAATACGTTTTTCCTATAGAAAATTCGGTCACCCCAAGTACTTTAACGCATTGTATAGCTCGTAGTATTTATCATATTAGTTAATACGTAGTTTTAGTATTAGTTAGTATTTGTGGAGTCGGGTCGGGTCTTTACCCACTGTCAGCCCGATCCACAGCCTAGTAGAGGCAAGTAATATGTTGTAAGTATAAATACCCTCTCCCACCAAGGGAGATGGTTGGACCTTCTCATTCTCTTAATCTATTTTCTTTTTTGTTTTTCTCTCAAGGTTCCCAACTACTTTCTATCTCTAACTTCTCTCTAACTTTCTTCTCTTCTTATTCTTGAATTCGACCCATAAACACAAGACCAAACGTGTTCGATGTTATTTAGTATCCTACAATTGGTATCAAGAGCTAAGGTTTGATCTTTGGGATAGTGTTTGCTCGGTTCTTAAGTTTGGCTTCGTGTTTTTTTCTTTCATTTGGGTCGAATTCTTAAGCCTTATTAATTCTTATTCGGACTTTATTTGTGGTTTATCTTGTTATTTGTTGGTACTTTTGTGTTTATATTAGTTGATGGTGCTATATTTAGTGACTTGTTGGTGGATTTCATTAGTTTAGTGCTTGATTTGGAATAATTCGAGTTGTTTTTGATGATGTTCTTGGTAGAGGTTAGCTCAAAGTTGGCATATTCTTGTTAGAGGTTAGCTCAATATCGGGAAAAAGACGAAAAAGGACGATAGTGACTGATTTTTCTTTAGTCCAGCGGTTAGCTATATCTGGTCCAGCGGTTAGTTTTATATTAGCGGTTTCTTCAAGTCAGCGGTTTCTTGTTTTAGCGGTTACCATGTTTTAGCGGTTAGCTCAAAATAGCGGTTAGCTCAATATAGTGGTTTCCTCAAAATAGCGGTTTCCTCAAAATAGCGGTTAACTAATTATCAAACAAATAGAAACCATACGCTGCCCAATATTTTTCCCTTCTTTCATATCTGTTTAAAGTTGAAGACCTCCAAAGATCTTAAACCAACCTGATTCGAATCATCTACCAAGATAAACTCAAATCCAACCTATCCGTATCCCATTTTACAAAACCAGAATCAAATCAAAAACAAGAAAACGAGTAGAAAAAAGAAAGATAAACAAACACAATAACATAAGTAAAGGATTTAAGATCTCAATCTCATTTTTTTTACACCCACTGGTTTGATTCTTAGAACCAATGGTGTAAGTGGCACCATCATAGATCTGTGGAAAGTTTTTAAACTTTCATTAAATATCCGAAACATCAAGTGATATGAACATAGCAGTTTGCTACATCCATTACTTTCTTTCGGGTGAGTACTATAACGAAAGTAAATGAAAAGAAAGACATGATCTCAGTTTATCTTCCTCGTGTGCTTAACAAACTTCAAAACCTTTAAAAGATCTATAACTCGAGAGACTATCCATCATCAATCAGTTTTGAAGCATATAACTTCTTTTATTGTCCGAAAACATCAAAAGAAAATACTAAACAAATCAGTTTCATATATCTTTTCTTTCGATTTACTGACAGATAAAGAAAACAAAAAAATAAAAATAAAAAAATAAAAATCTCAGTTTTGTGTTTCATGATTCGTGTAAGCATAATAACTTCAGATCTTCAAAGATCATAACACGAAATGAATATAACATCATAGATCCATATAAGAAAACGACCGTTTCTTTCACTATCCGATCATTACAAAGATAAAACAATAACAATCTTGTTATCATTTTTTTATTTTAATCGGTTCTAACACATAACGAATACCAAAACATCAAACGTGAACCAACCCGCTACCCTAGATATTGAAGCCGTCACGTATCTTGTTAGAAGGGGTGTAATATTGTTTGTGTTCGGAGTGACTTGAGAATCACAAGGGACGATCTATTTTTTTGTGTGCTGCTGAAAGAAAAGGAGGGGCAATGGTTAATTGTGATTAGGGTTAAAGTGGTGTTTAAGTGGTGTGTTATATAGTGTGAGATTAGGGTGTTAGGGTTAAGAGAATATTGAAAGCTGCTTAGTGTTTTATGATAATTTGGGCTTCGGCGAATTTGAGTTTGTTGGGCTGAGATAGTTATATATTGAGTGGGCTGCATCAGTTTGATCACAAGCTGGGCCGAAATATTTTGCTAGTGTATTTCGACTGGTGATTTGTTTTCACAAGGACGTATCTTCTTTTGTAGTGGTAATTGAATATTTGAATTTGTTGTTTGGTAAGGAATTTTTGCGTCTTACTTTGGTAACGTTTTTCATCAAGCTTCAAGAATCCGAGATTGAGAATTGTTTTGGGTTGAGATATTGTCGAGTTTATCGATCCGCCGAACAGGGGGTATATAACGAATTAGGGTATATAACAAATAAATCTCTAATCATTAAACCAATCCACAAGTTGTTATATCTCTGTCATGCTATCATCATTTCACGGTTTCTTCTTGATTTTGTAAAATGCCACGAAAGAATCTATTTCTCGGTTTAAATCATAGAAGTGTAAAATCCCGTTCACATCCACATCATGTCTAATCATTCAGATCTTGTCATCTCTGAGATACTCAAATTGTACGATATGTACGATGATCATGAGATTTCCAACCCTGTACAACATATAAACGTGTATGAGTNTAAAATCCCGTTCACATCTACATCATGTCTAATCATTCAGATCTTGTCATCTCTGAGATACTCAAATTGTACGACATGTACGATGATCATGAGATTTCCAACCCTGTACAACATATAAACGTGTATGAGTCTGATAACACTGAAATGGAATCATCGTGCTCGAATTCTCATGAGAAAGACTTTCATTAGCCACCTAAAGTGCTCGATAATGCAAAGGATTGTTGCATAGAATGTTTTCAACAACTTCATTCACAACTCTCGGTACTTTTAGTGGGGACTGGATTCAAGATGGGATTCGAACGTGCATTTGCAACACTCTTTGGTCAAGATGCTTAGACTTTCACAGACACAATGATTCTTAACTTAGATCAATTAAAACAACAACTTGACCAAGGGGAATCTTCCAATATTGGATCCATGGCTGCCTTTTGTGTGATCAACAAACAGCTCCAAGTGTTCATCGATTCGAAATTCAATATGGATTATGACTACGATAGTCAGATGACGAAACAGTGTTTGCTGATCATACGGGAATCGAGGTTGACACGTTCAGAGATACAGTCATTCAACTCATGGGTAATGTGAAGAGGTTCATTGAGGAAAGAGCACAACACCAACTTAAGTATGATGACAAGGTGAAGGCATGTCGGGTGCAATCATGTGATGTTATTGGTGATTCGGGTAAAGCATTGGATATTAGGTCAGGTGTCACGATATGCAAAGGATCAGAGACTGATAAGCTTGACACTACCAGCAGTTCAATGACTCTTATTACACATGACATGGATGCAGATTTCAGAACGCTAAAAGAACAGGTGTCATGTGCTGAGGTACCCCTAACTGAACATCATAATGTGCTTTCTAATGAACCACAGCATACTGATCTAATTAAACCCACTTATGAAACAAATTTGTTGGAAAAGATTGATAGCAATACCATGTCTAATTCAACAAATATGAGTCATAAAGGGGGAGAAAGTGATCAGGATACTGAACGTGATGATGAGTCAAGTTCGTTGTTTACGGCTGAGTTGTTTAAATCAAATGATATGGTTGATAAAGAAGTTTTTAATGAACTTTCAAACAGATTTTTACAACTTGAAAAACATTGTATTTCAATTGAAATCGCAATGCAACAAAAGGAANCGATTCAATAATATAATGACCGACACTTCATAATATAAAAATACAATGCTAACATCAACAAACAGCTCCAAGTGTTCATCGATTCGAAATTCAATATGGATTATGACTACGATAGTCAGATGACGAAACAGTGTTTGCTGATCATACGGGAATCGAGGTTGACACGTTCAGAGATACAGTCATTCAACTCATGGGTAATGTGAAGAGGTTCATTGAGGAAAGAGCACAACACCAACTTAATTATGATGACAAGGTGAAGGCATGTCGGGTGCAATCATGTGATGTTATTGGTGATTCGGGTAAAGCATTGGATATTAGGTCAGGTGTCACGATATGCAAAGGATCAGAGACTGATAAGCTTGACACTACCAGCAGTTCAATGACTCTTATTACACATGACATGGATGCAGATTTCAGAACGCTAAAAGAACAGGTGTCATGTGCTGAGGTACCCCTAACTGAACATCATAATGTGCTTTCTAATGAACCACAGCATACTGATCTAATTAAACCCACTTATGAAACAAATTTGTTGGAAAAGATTGATAGCAATACCATGTCTAATTCAACAAATATGAGTCATAAAGGGGGAGAAAGTGATCAGGATACTGAACGTGATGATGAGTCAAGTTCGTTGTTTACGGCTGAGTTGTTTAAATCAAATGATATGGTTGATAAAGAAGTTTTTAATGAACTTTCAAACAGATTTTTACAACTTGAAAAACATTGTATTTCAATTGAAATCGCAATGCAACAAAAGGAAGAAAGTTTTCAAACTAACCAACCATGTAAAAATCCGGAACATCCTGATTTCCGTGAATGCTTTATGATTAATGATTTGAAAGCTCAGCTAGAAAACAAAAACTTGACAATCAACAACCTGAAAAATCGTATTACTGAGATGTGCAATATGTGTAATGAAGTTAAGGCTAAACATGACTGTGATGCTATTGAATTGGAACAAAAAGTGGCTAAATTACTTGATGAAAATGAGTCTTTGAAAATTCATTGCAAAGAGCTGAGTGATTCAATCAAAGAAATGAAAACTAAGAATATTGAGCAAACAACCTCTTTGATTGGCAAAAATGATGAATTCAAAGCTCAACTTCTGAACAAGGGTTTCACAATAACAGCATTAAAAAACGCGCTAAGAAAAGCAACAGAGAATAGTGTGAACACTAAGTTTGCAAAACCATCAATCTTGGGGAAGCCAGTTTTTCAATCAAATAGAAACCAATCGGTTGTTAGACAACCAACAACATTTAGATCTGAACGACCAAACCTTTCAAAAACACGGTTTGCCTCCCAAGTTGATGTGGAACAAGTTTTTTCAAAACCAGTCACTCCACATTATTCGCCTAGTATAATTGCTTCTAGTTCCGTTAAGCCTCAACAAGTAGTTACTCCTACACCCAGCTCCTCTAGGATTAGTTCAAAAACAGTGTCGAAACCTAGCATTAAGGTTCAAAACCTTTATGATATAAATGACTTGTACAAAAACTATGATCTAGAGAAGGCTAGGAAAAGGGCACTACTTCATAAGGATGGAATCTTAGGTTCACAACCTCTTATGATCCCTCCTAGGTTATTGAGGAATACTGTTAAGGTTCAACCTGTTAAGTCTAGGATTTACAGTAAGTCATCTAGAATGCATAAGAAGCAAAACAAACCTAAAACTTCTCCTAGGTGGATACAAACTGCTAAATCTTTGGAGACTAGGAATATCGATAAGCCTTCCACTATGCACAAGAAGCTTAGTAATCCTAAACCTTGCCATAAGTGGATCCCAACTGGCAGAATTTTTAAGTACGTTGGACTTGAGTGGATACCTACTGGAAATGTGCTTACTGATGGAAAGGCCATGGTTGACCGTGAAACCCCCAAGGGTTTGGATACTGTTGTCACTAACCCATATATATGCAATCAAGTTTGTAATGTTAGTGCATGTAGTCCTTACTTAGTTGCAGGTACATCGATCATTCACTACATGAAAAGACTCAAAGTCTGGAGGCCTAAAGCAAGCATATCTCCTGCTTCAGGAGGTGTAGAAAGTCAATGCTGATGTATGTGTGCATAATGACATTTGAACACTTCAGTTCAAGCCTCGGTTCTCAATTTCATCATTATGGCGTCTGTCAACTTCACTTCAGGCCCCGTTCATCGAAGGAAAGAAAGGTGTACAATTCAGTGCGCCTTATCTTTGGAAGAAGAGAAATCTTCTTGTTTTTGACCATTCTCAACTACATGCTTCATGCTTTCTCCATGGTCGTTCATTCATTAAGTGGACATACTCATCTTTGATCGAATTCGCATTCACTTGCTCAATAAAAAATGGCAACCTCGTTTGCAATTTTTAAGAGGGAGAAGGGTGAATAAGTTACATGAGTGATTGTATTCTTATTCACATACTCAATCAAAAATGGCAAACTTAGTATGCAATTTTTGAGGGGGGGGGGGAAGTGTGAATAAACTACATGATTGATTGTATTCTTATTCACTTGCTACTCAATCAAAAATGGCAAACCTTGTATGCAATTTTTGAGGGGGAGAAGTATGAATATACTACATGTTGATGGATGTTGAAGAATGGTTATACGACTCTCATGATATCGAAGATGCACACTTGAATCATGATCCGTTACTTGAATAATGAAACTGCACATGAATAATGATCCATCTTCTGGTATTCCTTTCCCAAAACCAGATTTTGAAGAATCCCTCTCTTCACGGATTGTTGTTCATTCCAGTGTGCACTTTGTAAACCAACTACATTATCATAAAGGAAAATGTCGGCTAAGATTTTGGACATGGAATGTCAAGTGATCACGAAGTTTATTTGGTATTATTTATTTGAGGGTGAAGTGAAATTTCACGGGTGTGTGCACTTAGTATCTGAAGATATCAGGTTTGGTTTGATGAAGATTCTTTGAGATCTTTGCTCGAGCTTTTAACCTCTACAATGACGAAGACTTGGATATCTAGTTATTTTTGGTAATTCTTTATTTCTATTACCACAAAATAACTATCACGTTAAGTGTCACACGTAGTTGTTGATATTCAAGAGGTGATGTACGTCTTATACTTGATGGTTAGTTGGTTGAAGAGTATAGAGTACTTAGGGATTCGATGATGCATGAACTCTCTACACCGCTCTTTGTCACACATTAGTGCAAGCATAAGTCACAAGAACGGGGAATTCTACTTCATTTTCAATTTGGGAATATCGGGTTTACTTCACAAAGTGGTCATAACAATAGCCGACTGAATATAAGGGTTGATAATGATAACAGAGAGTGTTAGTGTAGCAGTTGATTCTCACAGGTACATCTAAGCAAATGTTGTTCTTCTCACAAAATTTCAAATAGTTGTGCAAAAATGTGTTGTTGATTCTAAGGTATCAAAACCAGCAAGGGGGAAAAGAGACATACATCTGAATGCATAAAGAGTACACGCGATGAACTTAATACTTCGTCTTAATTGAAGTTATGCCGGGAAGATGAATGTCATAACCGCAGAGACAATCAGGGTCTTAACTCATGGCGTTTGGTGTACTATTCCAACTACGTGCGGGAATTAGTCTTTCGATACTTGGGTATGTATTACTTCAGCTTTCAGTGGGAAGAAATATGAGAAAGACATTTGGAGTGTGAGATGATATTGCTTATCGACATCTTCATACGAGCTGATATGGTTTAGGGTAAACTGCTTCTGGTTAATGCTTCATGTACACAATATTATGCTGATCCTGAGTAATTGGAACCATCAGGAGGGAGAAATGTGTACATCAGGGACGCACAACAGGTTCACGTGATCGGACTTAATCATCTATTCCGGTGTTGACAACCGCAGAGATGATCAGTGCTTCAACCTGTTACTTTGGTGTCATCGTTTCGACTTTTGTTGGGAACATGTGTACAATATGGATTAAGTTGTTATACGTAAGATAACTGGAAATCATGCGATGAAATGAAGATGTTGATATCTTGTTCCCCTGAATAGACAATTGCTCAAAACCACAGAGAAATGTGTACAATCGGGGACGCACAACAAGGTCATGTGATCGGGCTTAATCATTTATTCCGGGATTGATAACCGCAGAGATGATCAGTGGTTCACCTTGTTACTTCGGCGTTATCGGTTTCTTTGGGTTTTTGAGCTTCATAGAATGAGGCTGTTTGCATCACTTCTACTACGTGGGAGAAGTGATCTCATGAAGATGATTGTCGGCTTAAGGGGAAGCTACCANTTGTGCAAAAATGTGTTGTTGATTCTAAGGTATCAAAACCAGCAAGGGGGAAAAGAGACATACATCTGAATGCATAAAGAGTACACGCGATGAACTTAATACTTCGTCTTAATTGAAGTTATGCCGGGAAGATGAATGTCATAACCGCAGAGACAATCAGGGTCTTAACTCATGGCGTTTGGTGTACTATTCCAACTACGTGCGGGAATTAGTCTTTCGATACTTGCGGTATGTATTACTTCAGCTTTCATTGGGAAGAAATATGAGAAGGACATTTGGAGTGTGAGATGATATTGCTTATCGACATCTTCATACGAGCTGATATGGTTTAGGGTAAACTGCTTCTGGTTAATGCTTCATGTACACAATATTATGCTGATCCTGAGTAATTGGAACCATCAGGAGGGAGAAATGTGTACATCAGGGACGCACAACAGGTTCACGTGATCGGACTTAATCATCTATTCCGGTGTTGACAACCGTAGAGATGATCAGTGCTTCAACCTGTTACTTTGGTGTCATCGTTTCGACTTTTGTTGGGAACATGTGTACAATATGGATTAAGTTGTTATACGTAAGATAACTGGAAATCATGCGATGAAATGAAGATGTTGATATCTTGTTCCCCTGAATAGACAATTGCTCAAAACCACAGAGAAATGTGTACAATCGGGGACGCACAACAAGGTCATGTGATCGGGCTTAATCATTTATTCCGGGATTGATAACCGCAGAGATGATCAGTGGTTCACCTTGTTACTTCGGCGTTATCGGTTTCTTTGGGTTTTTGAGCTTCATAGAATGAGGCTGTTTGCATCACTTCTACTACGTGGGAGAAGTGATCTCATGAAGATGATTGTCGGCTTAAGGGGAAGCTACCAAATTTTTGCATTGAGGAGGCTATAATTCAGTAACTTGGTGGTGTCTAGCGATTAACTCTGTAGGACCGTAGAACAACCTTGTTCACTTACTAATCTTGCGTTATTCTAGAGAGAGAAAGAGAGTAGAGAGAGAGAGTGGGAGGAACTCATGTGTGTGAAATGAAATACTATTTGATTACCAAGAGAACCAACCAACCTCTAAATGAGGTTTACATGAGTATTTATAGTGTCAAGTCTAGGGCATATCTTAACTATTACATTATTACACATTTTGCCCTTAGACTTTGTAAAAACATGAATACATGAGTAAAACTTAACATAATGATATTCTAAAGCAACCTATTACAAGACTTTAATGACCGACACTTTTTATAAATAAAATACGATCCTAACAAACTCAGATGTGAGATTCTAGTGATTTGTTAACTATTGGTGTTTGGTGAATTGTTGTGACTTTAGTCGTTTCGATTAATCTGATTGCAATTTGACGTTGTGAGTTAATCTTTACGACTTGACTTATTACGATCGGATCTATTGTAACTTGACTTGTCGCGACTTGACACCTAGTGCTAATTGTGACTTATCTAAGATCCCACTCTAAGTCTAACTCGCATATTACATCTTTCGGTTTCTTTGGTTGACTTTAGTAAAATCCCGGGAGAGAATCAATCTCTCGGTTTAAGTCACAAGAGTTGTAAAATCCCGTTTAAGATTACATCATGGCAACCACAAGTTCAGATGATAATTCGTGAGCCTCAAAAACTTTGGTGGTGAAAGTTTAAAATATGTTGACTACAGACTTCTACAACGAGCTGAACGATACTCTCATTTCGGTACTCATATCAACATCTTCTTAAACTAATTAGTATCCTTGTATATATATTAGAAAACTAAAAGAAAAATACAAAAATAAAGTAAAACAGATAACTAATTTTTCAAAAATACAAAAAGAATCTTCTTTCCTCGTGTGCAAACTTTCTATCCTCAAAACTATGTTCCTCGATTAAAACAAATTTTATTTTGCTGTGTCAAAATGGAATATGTTTTGAGGAGGAAAAACTTTTCACAACATCATGAAGTTGGCACACCTTTTCATTATTCTTCATGAAAAACCTCAACATTACAGACTAATGATTTTTTATCCTTGATTATTTTCCACGTTTATGGGTTTCTAATTGGTTGTTGACTAATTGTTACAAAAATGCTTTAAATGAGTTCAACGGTCAAAAAAGGCATAATTAGAGACTAAGGTTTATGTAATTATCGATTGGATCATCTCTCTTTGATGTGTCTTAATCTAATTAATTAGTTCATATTGCCTTAGAGAACACTAATGAATGCTTGTTTAAGTGTCTGCTTGATTAGAAACAACATAGGTTGAAATCATGGGATTTAGGGGTTAAAATGTCGATGTTCTTTGCTGCTATTACTAGTTCATTTTGCTGAACAATATCCATGCATTATGATGCTTGCGTGCATGCAAACTCACAAAATCATAATCCTAAACAATGATAAGAGTCGGAAAATATCGAGCGAACGAATGAATTATTCTGTGATCTTGTATGTTTTTTTGTGAACTCTGTGCACTTTGGTTGATTTAGAATGAGGCATTGATTCATATGTATGCTTGTTTGTACATGATGCATTTTTCCTGTGAGCATGTACATGTCATTTAAAAGTCAAGATATGTTTCGTCAAAATTTCAATTATTATCAAAATGGTTATTATGAAACATACTTTGAAGAGGATTAAATGTGTCAAAAGGCCATACTTGAAGCTGGATTTAAATGATGTGAAACATGTTTCTCAAACTCTACACAGTCGTTTTACACCGGTATAGCAATTGTGGAGACCAAAGCGAAGTCGTTCAAATTCTTCAACTTTTCAAAATCTGAAATGCTTTTGATGCATTATAAGAATGACTTTGCTTTCGTAATCTCTAATGCCGGAAGATTTCCATTTATCACAAAAACAAATCTTCAAAAAGAACCCATGTGGTTCAACTTTAGAAGGAAATCTTCTTCTTCAGATTTTAAAACTCCGAGAGAAACACCGGGTTTCTCAATCAATTTTTCAATGGAAAAAGAGTTTTAAATCTCCATGGATTCCATGAGTGTTATTTCAAAATGAAACACCGGTGTTCAGTCCTCGTTGGAATTCAATGTCAGGAAAGTGCATCTCTGAACCATTCTTTAAAACCAAGCGTGCACTCCATTTTGTACATATTTTTCTTTTCAAAAATTGTAAATAGAAGAATATAAATTTTCAAAAAACCATAAAAATCAGAAAAAAAAAATAGACAACACCAAAAATAGTTTTTTTAAGGCATGTCTTCTGGCATCGATAACATTTACGGTCCTAGAAATGTCATTCAATAATGAAACGGGTCTTTAAATGAAGTTCGAACAGAAGTTCAAAAAGTTTTTCAAAATATGCCTAAATGGCTTGCATTTATACTGTAACCCATTCATAAAATTGTGGTTTGCTATTACTTCAGATAGCAACCCGATTTCCAGAATGAGGAAAACACGTCGCCAAAAAGACGGTTGTTCGTAACAACGGATGAAGGTCATCAGGGCATGGATTACGCAACATCCATGCATCATCGACTTGATGTACGTTTCAGTGCATCACATCTAGTAAAAGAAGAGAAGTCTTCTTTCATCCCAAAATCTCTCTCTTAATGATTCTTCAAGAGAGTTTTTGTGGTTTACAAGGTGGCTATTGGACTTAAATTTTCACAAATACCTTGTCGCTCAACTTAATGACCACAACTCTTTAAATAGAAAACGGGTCATTAATTGAGGGGAGCGTATTTGCTCAAAATTTTTGCACCTTTAAAAACTTTATGCACCAGCAGCTGTGAAATTGTGTCTCAAAATCAGTAAATGTTAAAAATTTTATCACATTTCTCCCAATTTTCTTCTAAAATCATTTAAATCAATTGGGATCACAAAATCTCAAAAGATTTGAAATTTTTTGATCGGGGGAGAGAGTGTGATTTAAAAAAAATGAAATCTGATTTAAAACGTGATATTTTGGGAACTCAAAGGTACGCTCTCCCGAATGTGCTAAAATTTTTGAAGTTTTTGAATTTTAATCAAAGCACATATTGAGGGGGAGCAAGTGAATAAATGGTGAATAAATAAACTAAAAGGTACGCTCTCCCGTATGTGCTAAAGTTTTAAAAAACTTTCAAATTGAATCAATCAATGTGCACATATTGAGGGGGAGCAAGTGGCTAAGAGTCTTTCGCGTGTTTTTATAATAACAAGTAGAAACCGTGAATTGATTATGACTTAGAATTTGACTCATGAATTGACGAAACACAAACGTTAGAATTCGAAAGGATTTATCCAAGTAGAAAGTACCGGTTCGAGAAGCTCTTCTTAGATGTATACTTTGACGGGTCTAACTTCCTTTTTAAGGAATGTTAACAACTTCAAGTTAGTTATTAGGGCTAGTTATCACCTAAAAACTGATAATGGATCCCTTTAACTAAGCAACGTAAATGTGTCCCTAGGGTATATGTCTATTATGAGTAGGTCAATTCAAAAGTGCGACTCACCCCGACATGTGCAAATATCTATCTAAAACCTATGAGCACATGTTAAGGGGGAGCATTTGAAAAGTTACAAAACTCTCAGAGTGTTAAAAAATTTTGTGTTTCTTAATCGTAAACACTTTGAGAGAATTTTCAATGATTTGGTTATATGGCGATTGTGGAAAGATACCAAAAGACCAACCACTTTACTTTAAAGCATGGAGTTATAAGGATTAAGGTTNTGTATGCTTGTTTGTACATGATGCATTTTTCCTGTGAGCATGTACATGTCATTTAAAAGTCAAGATATGTTTCGTCAAAATTTCAATTATTATCAAAATGGTTATTATGAAACATACTTTGAAGAGGATTAAATGTGTCAAAAGGCCATACTTGAAGCTGGATTTAAATGATGTGAAACATGTTTCTCAAACTCTACACAGTCGTTTTACACCGGTATAGCAATTGTGGAGACCAAAGCGAAGTCGTTCAAATTCTTCAAATTTTCAAAATCTAAAATGCTTTTGATGCATTATAAGAATGACTTTGCTTTCGTAATCTCTAATGCCGGAAGATTTCCATTTATCACAAAAACAAATCTTCAAAAAGAACCCATGTGGTTCAACTTTAGAAGGAAATCTTCTTCTTCAGATTTTAAAACTCCGAGAGAAACACCGGGTTTCTCAATCAATTTTTCAATGGAAAAAGAGTTTTAAATCTCCATGGATTCCATGAGTGTTATTTCAAAATGAAGCACCGGTGTTCAGTCCTCGTTGGAATTCAATGTCAGGAAAGTGCATCTCTAAACCATTCTTTAAAACCAAGCGTGCACTCCATTTTGTACATATTTTTCTTTTCAAAAATTGTAAATAGAAGAATATAAATTTTCAAAAAACCATAAAAATCAGAAAAAAAATAGACAACACCAAAAATAGATTTTTTAAGGCATGTCTTCTGGCATCGATAACATTTACGGTCCTAGAAATGTCATTCAATAATGAAACGGGTCTTTAAATGAAGTTCGAACAGAAGTTCAAAAAGTTTTTCAAAATATGCCTAAATGGCTTGCATTTATACTGTAACCCATTCATAAAATTGTGGTTTGCTATTACTTCAGATAGCAACCCGATTTCCAGAATGAGGAAAACACGTCGCCAAAAAGACGGTTGTTCCTAACAACGGATGAAGTTCATCCGGGCATGGATTACGCAACATCCATGCGTCATCGACTTGATGTACGTTTCAGTGCATCACATCTAGTAAAAGAAGAGAAGTCTTCTTTCATCCCAAAATCTCTCTCTTAATGATTCTTCAAGAGAGATTTTGTGGTTTACAAGGTGGCTATTGGACTTAAATTTTCACAAATACCTTGTCGATCAACTTAATGACCACAACTCTTTAAATAGAAAACGGGTCATTAATTGAGGGGGAGCGTATTTGCTCAAAATTTTTGCACCTTTAAAAACTTTGTGCACCAGCAGCTGTGAAATTGTGTCTCAAAATCAGTAAATGTTAAAAATTTTATCACATTTCTCCCAATTTTCTTCTAAAATCATTTAAATCAATTGGGATCACAAAATCTCAAAAGATTTGAAATTTTTTGATCGGGGGAGAGAGTGTGATTTAAAAAAAATGAAATTTGATTTAAAACGTGATATTTTTGGAACTCAAAGGTACGCTCTCCCGAATGTGCTAAAATTTTTGAAGTTTTTGAATTTTAATCAAAGCACATATTGAGGGGGAGCAAGTGAATAAATGGTGAATAAATAAACTCAAATGTACGCTCTCCCGTATGTGCTAAAGTTTTAAAAAACTTTCAAATTGAATCAATCAATGTGCACATATTGAGGGGGAGCAAGTGGCTAAGAGTCTTTCGCGTGTTTTTATAATAACAAGTAGAAACCGTGAATTGATTATGACTTAGAATTTGACTCATGAATTGACGAAACACAAACGTTAGAATTCGAAAGGATTTATCCAAGTAGAAAGTACCGGTTTGAGAAGCTCTTCTTAGATGTATACTTTGACGGGTCTAACTTCCTTTTTAAGGAATGTTAACAACTTTAAGTTAGTTATTAGGGCTAGTTATCACCTAAAAACTGATAATGGATCCCTTTAACTAAGCAACGTAAACGTGTCCCTAGGGTATATGTCTATTAAGAGTAGGTCAATTCAAAAGTGCGACTCACCCCGACATGTGCAAATTTCTATCTAAAACCTATGAGCACATGTTAAGGGGGAGCATTTGAAAAGTTACAAAACTCTCAGAGTGTTAAAAAATTTTGTGTTTCTTAATCGTAAACACTTTGAGAGAATTTTCAATGATTTAGTTATATGGCGATTGTGGAAAGATACCAAAAGACCAACCACTTTACTTTAAAGCATGAAGTTATAAGGATGGTAAGGTTAGGTATATGTTCCCATGATCCACCAGAACCGGAGGGATCTTCCCAGGGACAATCCAATAGATAGACTAGAAGTCCTTAGGAATGATTGCAAAAAAGGAGAAAAGTGAGAAAGGGAAGTGTGCCGACTGAGATTGAGCTAGGACTGGAACAAACCCAACAAGGTTCTAGTAATGAAGTCTCGGTAAGCACTGAAGGGGTTGAAGAATTAAAAAGAAATGAAATGAGAAAGGGTGAAAAGAAATAGCCCTCCAATTATTCAACCTTAGGGCAGAAACCGGGTTCAATTCATATGCTACTGATTGTTACTAAGGTAACATCGGTATTGAAGAAAAGACGTCATGGACCCAGTTAGAGCTGGCAAATTGGGTATCTGTTAGGACCTGTTAAGACCTGTTAAGGGAAAAAATGTACTATGCAATTTTTTTATTTTTTAAAATAATTGTTTTTAGTATTCTAGGGTTCAATATTTAACTTTTTTGATACATAAAACGTATAACTGTCATACTCAAACCACCAAAACCAAGTGTTAAATGAGTCGTTTTCATGTTTGAAACTTATGTTATTCGCGCGCTCCGAACCTGTTAAGACCTGTTAAGACACGATTTGCCAGCTCTAGACCCAGTGACGCACTGCACTAAATCTTTCAGCCACTCAAGTTCTCTTAAAAGAGCTTGTTTCATTCTCACCGGGAACCGATGTAATCTATCGATTTATCTCATAGAGCTAGTTGATATTGAAACAGGAGACCCCTCCCTAGTCTCCGCATAGCATAACCAAATTGCACTTATCGAGTCTAGAGCCACGAGATGCATCAAAATATCTCATAGGAATACTTGATACTTCTACACTGGTTGTTCATCAATAAGGACACCAGTTGTAATATTTTGAGTCCTACGCAGATCTTAGCAATCTGCCAAGAACACTTATGAGGCTTGTTTCTTTTTTGTTTTTCTCTCAAGGTTCCCAACTACTTTCTCTGTCTAACTTCTCTTTAACTTTCTTCTCTTCTTATTCTTGAATTCGACCCATAAACACAAGACCATACGTGTTCTATGTTATTTAGTATCCTACATTAAGTATCACAACTGGTCATGCCATGTTTCTTAATTATCTTAAGAACGTATTTGGACTGATTAAGGAAAATTCCATGGGGTGACTGATGAACTTGTAGTCCTAAGAAGAATGTAAGTTCACCCATCATTGACATTTCAAAATTTTGTTTCATTAATCTGGCAAAAGCGTTTGAGTACTTTTTATTAGTAGAACCAAAAATAATGTCATCGACATATATTTGCTCAATTAAAACATCTTCCCTGTGTTTTTGGATAAACAAAGTTGGATCTAATAAGCATTTAGTGAAAGAATTAGCGAGCAACAAAGCAGTAAGTTTATTATACCACGCCCTGGGGCTTGTTTGAGACCATAGAGAGCCTTCTTAAGTGTAGACATGATTCAGGTGCTCTGGGTCAACAAATCCCTCTGGCTGACTAACGTTTACCTCCTCACGTAGTTGACCATTTAGAAATGCCGTTTTCACGTCCATTTGATAAACGACCATCTTCTTGTGAGCAGCATATGCCAAGAACATTCGAACAGCTTCAAGTCTAGCTACTGGTGCGAAAGATTCCTCAAAGTCAATTCCTTCCTCCTGAGTGTATCCTTTAGCTACCAAACGTGATTTGTTACGAAATACGTTGTCTTCTGCATCCAACTTGTTTTTCCAAATCCATTTTAGCCCAATGACATAAACTCCATCCGGACGTTAAACTAATTCCCAAACTTCAAGACATTTGAATTGGTTGAGTTCCTCTTGCATTGACTCAATCCAGTTGTCGTAAGTGAGAGCTTGCTTAATGTTTTTAGGTTCTTCTTGACAAACGATTAGAGCATAAATACAATGTTCGGCATCAGAGTGAAGTTTCTGTCTAGTCATAACTAGAGCCGTTGGATGACCAATAATATTGACGATTGGATAATCACGAGACCAATGATGTGTTGAAGGGTGAGGGTTATGAAACTGCTGCATATTAGTTGGTTCCAAGTTGCGTGTTGACGACTCAACAATATCTGAAAGGTTCGGAGTCGGAGCAAACAGATTGAAGAACGCGTTTGGATCATAATTTGCAGGTTCGGGTACTTGTGGTTGATTCAGATCTTTAGTTGGGTTATCGGTGTTGGAAGTGGTTTGTTCGTCTATTGTTGGTGATTCAATTGGGGGTGCATCGGGTGCTACGTTTGTTGTTGTAGTAACCGGTGTATCAGGTACTTGAATGTTATCAGGTTGAGCAGCGGAACTAGTGGATACATCTGGTGCACGTGTCTCAAATGAGTCATCAAACAATGGAGAAAACAATGTTTCCAATTCTTTACGAGTTAGTGACAATAGTTTAGCTGAAGAATCTGGAAAGTTTAGACGGTTGGTTGCGGGTCCTAAGCTGTTTTGCTCAGAAGCCATTTCTGTGAGCTCATCGAAATTAGCATGAATAGTCTCCTGAATTTCCCTAGTACGACGGTTGTATATTCGAAATCCTTTTGAGTTTTCACAATATCCAATGAAGATACCGACGTCCGCCTTTGCTTTAAGTTTACCAAGATCATCACGATCATTATTTGGATAGCATAGAGAACCAAATACATAAAAATGTTGAATATTAGGCTTGCTTTTGTGAACAATTTCACATGGTGTGACTTTATGACGTTTATTGATCATACAACGATTTTGGGTGTAACATGCGGTTGAGACGGCTTCTGCCCAAAGATAATCTGGTAATTGAGCATTAATGAGCATCGTGCATGCGGCTTCCACTAACGTTCTGTTGCGTCTTTTGACCACTCCATTCTGTTCGGGAGTCCGTGCAATTGATGTTTGATGTACAATTCCAACTTTCTCAAAATAATCACGAAGAGTTTGATTCTTGAATTCAGTTCCATTGTCTGTTCTTAGGATTCTGACTGTGTTACGAAGTTGAAATTGAATTTTCATGAGAAAGGTGATTATCATCGATGGAGCTTGATCTTTGCTTCGAAGAAAATAGACCCAAGTCCATTTGGATAAGTCATCAACAATCACAAGAATATATCGTTTCCCATTGATCGTTTGTACTGGCATTGGGCCACATAAATCCATATGAAGAAGTTGAAGAACATGATCGGTACTAGGTTCTGGTTTTATACTTAGATGTGCACGTTTGCTCTTTCCTTGTTCACAAGCGGGACATAAGTGATCTTTTGCATATCTGAACCTTAGAAGACTGTCAACTAGTTTATGGCGAGCAAGATCAGTCATAGTTTTGAAGTTGAGATGAGACATCCGTTTGTGCCATAACCAGGATTTTTTCGATTCAGCCTTTGAAAGTAGACAAATGGGAGAGGAAGCAGTCATGTCGGACATAGAAATTGTATAAAGATTGTTTCCACGTGTGCCTGACATAAGATCATTTCCATGTAAATCACGAACAAAACAAGTTTTCTCCCGAAATGCAACTTCCATATCACCATCACAAAATTGACCGACTGAGAATAGATTGTGACCGAGGCCTTCAACATAATAAACACGACTAATTTCGATATTCCCACTGACATAATCCCCATACCCCATAATTGCAGCGAAATGATCATTCCTGAATCTGACAATACCAATGAACTTTGAGACAAAGTTTCTTAACAGTTTGAGATTGCCTGTCATGTGTCGGGAGCATCTGCTATCAACAATCCACAGAACAATTTGAACCACCTGCATCACATAAAGGAGACGACGATGGTACAATGGTAAGGGTGGAACCCAAAGAAGTTGTGGGTTCCGTTGGGTTAGAAGCACACATATTAATAATTTTAGGAATCCATTTAACGTTATGTGTCCTTTGTAACCAACGTTGCCAATTCCAACTAGATTTTGCCTTCTTCCTAGTGAATTCGCTAAGTGATGGCATGTTCCTAGAGTTATTGGTTGCAACTACTGGGGTGACTACATCATCCTTAGAAACTACACAAGGCATAAGTCCTAGCACAGATTTTGAAGCATTAGTGGGCCTAGATTTTCTGCCTGATGTACGTTTCTTAAAACGAGATAAAAGAGAATTTGCAACACATTTAGAATGATCACCAGACAACATACTATTACGACAAAACACACATGAAGCATTAACATTCAAAGCATTTAAAGGTTCATCATTCGTTACACAAGGATTAGGATTACAATTGGCCAGATCAGAATCTAAATCTAGTGCAAGATGAGTTTTATTCAAAGTTCTAGGGTGTTCTTCTACTTTAGAGGCTTCTAGTGTCTCTCTTCTACGTTGCAAAATCCTATTCTTCCTTTTCATACGTTTACGCTTGGATCTGCTAACGCTAGGAGTGGCAACTATTCCTGTAGAAGTGGAAGGATCCATATTAGACTTCTGAGTGTGTTATTCTACATTGGTTATGTCTAATGAGTACATTCCTGGTGCAACTACTTTAGTATTGACAGATTTTCCTGTTTCAAGTTCACGTATTTTCTCTTTCAATTCAATGATAATGTGCTGTTTATCTTGAATTTCACTGTTGAGCTTTCTGTTTGAATAGAGATAATTATCTCGACTCTTTTGCCAATAGTCTGTAACTTCTTGCAATTCTGCAATTTCCTTTTCATGTTTAGAAATTTGACTTTTTAATTCCTTAATTTCTTTTTGAAAAGATGTGGAGGTGTTAAGACTTTGCAATTCCAGTTCGAAATCAAGAGTTTGGTTTTGACACCATTCAAGCTTTTTGTTGAGTTGAAAAATCTCATTTGAACGTTTGTTTTGCACATCATCATTGTGTTGTCGGAGATTCATGTTTTCATCTTTTAATGTCTCAATTTGTTTAGACAACAATTCGATATCATCACAGTGATCATCAACAAGCATTGAAGTACCAGATTCATTAAGAGAATTCATAACCACAGATATTATATCAGCACTAAGAACATGTTCCAAGAGTCGATCAGCTTCTTTTTGTAAAAATTGGTTTCGACATTTTTGCTTTGAAATCGCTTGTTCAGTTGCTTGAAAAACATTCATCATAGATGAGACTTCCTTTTGGAGTTCCTGTTCCCAGAGGTTAGCACATAGACGCAAGTGTTTAACAAGAGGTAAAAATTGTTTTTGAAACACTTCTCTTTTTTCTTTTTCATGAGGAGTAATAATAGTGAAACCTATTATTTGAGAATTGCGCTCTATTGCTTGATCTAAAAGTTCAATATCTTCCTTGAACGTGTCAAAATACCGAAGTACACGACAACGAGTGGGAAGAGGTTGAAGTTTTTCATTGTTTGGTAAAGGACCGTTAATTTGCACCACTGGTTTGACAGGAACTACGGGAGAAGTAACCTCTTGAGGTTTGATAATGTACCATGGTTGTTCAGATTTCTCTTTTTGAGAAGTAAAAATCTCGGTTATAGGAGGCATTTTAGAGTAATCAAAAGGTATATTATATTTAACGTTTTCCATTTTTGATCGACTCTCTTCTTCGATTTCTTCTTCTTCCTCACAATCATATACAATAGTACGAACAATTGTTTCATCAAAAAAATGGTCTGCACTCTATAACTTCGGAATCTCTTTGAGTGTTGTCCGTAAAAAACATAGTGATTCACTTTCAATAGCAAAATCGTGTCCATTGTTTGTTCGTTTTACTGAAAACTTTTGAATCGTTTTGAATCGTTGTGACTGAATTACCAGTTTTATATACAACATTTTGAAATTCTTTAAGCTTGTGTTCCAATTCAACAATCTCATCAATCTATGACTTAACTTTTTCTCTGGAGAATCCTTTGGAGTAAACCCTAAGAAAAAAATCTCTCTGACGACAAAAAAGAAAGTACGAATCTCTTGCAAATCTTATTCTTTTCTTCGATTTCGTCGTCATTCGTAATTCTTACCAACCAGTCCTAATCTGTTATTATTTTGTTTCAATCTATAGTGGGTCGGTGGTATATTGGATTTACATACTTTTGATTATATTACTGATCGTGGGTCAGTCATATATTCATAAGGCTTTCAATTGCTCAAGGTTTTTAAGATCGCTGAGTAGGAGATTATTTTAATCGATTACTATAGCAGCTTAAGATTCCTATCTATTGCTACGTGGGGCACAATTATTATATCTATTACTTTTGTTGGGGCTACAATCTTGTGAGGATAAGGCGTATTCATTGTTTTTTGCGCATCTTGTTGGAGTTTTTAGTATGCAAAGTGGGTTTTTAAATTCAGGAGGGAGTGGAATTAAGAAAAAGAAAGAAGATGTTCATACGACTGAGCAGAATACGAGTAATGATGCTAATGTGACTTCCTCTTCTAGTTTGGCCGATCAAACGAGATTAAATACAGTGGTTACTATGGATGTTGATGCAAGTGATGTTGTCGCTAATGGGGGGCCTATTATTACTGATTGGACAGCTGATGACGGTGATGTTAACTTGGTTACACGTGTGGACGCGAGTGCCCATGACACGTCCGTGCGTAATATTGATGCTTCTACTTCTCCAAAGGTGACGAACTCATCTTTTGCTAATGTCGTTAATGCTACTCGTAATGTCCAAATTGTGAACTTTAGATCATTGGTCAATGAGGATCGTGTGGATAATCATGATACGATGCTTCCTATGGCTGCTATGAAAAAGGTTTTAAATCGGTATGATAATACGCTTGTTGGTTATTTTCTTGGTAAGACCATTGCTTTTCCTTTAGTTAAAAATTATGTCACTAATACATGGGGAAAATTTGGCTTGCAAAAGCTAATGAAAAATGGTGATGGTGTGTATCTTTTTAAGTTTGCCACCAAGGAGGGTGTGGATCATGTTTTGGAACGAGGTCCCTGGTTAATTCGTAACTCGCCTATTATTCTTAACAAATGGACTCCTACTTTATCCCTTAATAGGAACGAGGTTAACAAGGTGCCGGTTTGGATTAAAATGCATAATGTTCCATTGCTTGCTTATTCAGAGGATGGTTTTAGCTTGATTGCTACGTAAGTAGGGAAACCTATTATGCTAGATGCTTTTACAAGTTCCATGTGTGTTGATTCATGGGGACGTATTAGTTTTGCCTGTGCTCTTGTTGAACTAAATGCGGATTCTTTTTTGAAAAGCGAAGTTAGTATGGCTATTCCTAATGAGGATGAAAGTGGTTATACTACGGAGATCATTAGTGTTGAATATGAATGGACGCCTCCTCATTGTAATGTGTGTAAAGTTTTTGGGCATGATCGTATTAAGTGTCCAAAATGTGTTAAGGAGGTTGTTCGTAGTAATATTAATGTGGCGGAAAAGGCTTCCAAAGCTTATGCTAGTTTAGAAAAGATTGACGATGGTTTCATTGAGGTAATGAATCGTAAGAGTAAGGGGAAGAATGTGGCTGCTCCTTCTCGGCCTATTGGGGGTGTTCAGCTTAATAAGCCTAAACCAAAATTTTGGAGACCTGTCGCGAAGAAGCCGGTTGCTACAAAAGAGAGTCACTAATGAGGCAAGTACGAGTGGTAATATTATTGCTACATTGAACCCATTTGATGCTCTTGATATGACCGATATTGATGATAATGGTATTCCTTATGCAACAAGTGGTTCTCCTAAGGATGGGGCTGATTTAGAGGTTGGTAGTACGAACGACACTAAAGTGGCTGAAGAAGTTGCTAGTTCTTCTAAGGGTGGAAATGGAAGTACTACTCCTATTGTTGAGAAAATTGGGAAGATTGAAAAGCTAATTATTGAAGGGAAAGCTACTCTTATGGATGATGATGGTAAACCTCTTAAAAAGGTTGATTCTTCAAATAAGATGGGTAACCCATTCTCTAAGGTAGGCAATGTGGTAGTTTCTAACAGTGATGATGATGAAGTTTTTGACGATCACATGGGGACGTTGTATTCTAGAAGTGGAGGTAAGGAGCAGAGTCTTTATGAGCAATGGAAAGCGGATACGGGTGACGGTAACAATTATAATGAAGATGATTTTGGCCTCTCTCCTGCACAATTAAAAGGCTGCTGGAATTCAAGATTTTTGTCTTACCTAGGTTGTTTTATATTTTTTGCATAAAATTTCTGATGTATCTTATTTTATGCTGGTTTTGGTTTGGTGGTCTTGTTGGTTGTAGCTAGTTGTCATTTATGGCCTGTCATAAATGATTTAGTGGTTGTGCCAAGCGATTGCTTGCGGTTAATGTGGTTCTTCAGCCACATTCCATTGTTCTTAAACGTTTTTTGGAGTAATATATTTTACCTGGTGGAATACCCTTTACCCCAAAAAAACTTTTTCTCTGGATTTTCGTTTATGTTCTTTGAACTCAGCTTGACAGTTTGACAACTCTGTTTTAGTTTTTAAAATGACTGCATCAAGTTTTGCAATTTGTTGTTTGTGTTCAAACACTTGTTTTTCCAATTCAGTAGTTAAGTTGTTCTTTGATTCCATTATCTTAGAAATTTGATGTTCTAACTCTTTTTCTTTAAGATAAGATTTTTGAAAAGCAACTTCAAAACTTTTTTTCCGATTAACAAGTTTTTCAGCATTGTTCAGTTGAAATTTATAGCACTCAAGATCCCTAGTTAATAACGCAATTTTCTCTTTCAATCTAGCATTAAGCTCTTGACATTTAATATTTTGAGATTGACTAGTCATGAGAAGGGTCTGAAGTTCTGAATCTGGACCAGACAAAGGATCAAGATGTTCAACGTGAGCATTGTTATCATGGACATGATTAGTATCCGAATCGTCAAATGTGACAACCGGGTTAATTTGATCATAATCATTAAATATAACTTTTGTGTTCATTTGAGTATTCGTGTGTGCAGATAACAATGAATCATTTTGAACTTCTTGTTCCTTGTTGGATGCAGATGTAGATGGGGAGGCAATTTCATGTATCAGGCATGAGTTAAGATCAGTTACCTGAGATTGACCATCAGTGTCATATACTGGGCCCGAGTCACTTATGTGGAGTTCATGCATGTTGGCCATGAGCATAACAGCAGCATTTGCTTCCAGATCTTCCATGTCATCATCAGAATGTGCATTGGCCATGAAGCTGTTGTCAGCATTGTTGTTGCTACGGGCTTCATCTTTGAGCGCTAGGAGTAATGCTTGCTTGTGATACTTGCTGCCTTGAGTACATGGTGAGGGACATGCAGTTGCCAAGTGACCTATCCCATTACAGTTGTAGCATCTGATGACTATATTCCCTGATTCAGTATTCCCAGTTTCAACAAGTTCAGCCTTTTTTTGAGGGACACCACCATTGTTCCTGAATCCTCCATTGTTGTTAAACCGTTGTCCAGAATTAGAGCGACCCATATAACCACCCGATCCAAATCTTCCACTGTTACGATTTTGAACTTCAACGCGACCATCGTGAATGACTGCTTGATTCCTTGTGTTGGAAGATGTGCAAAGACGATTGTTGGGCTTGTTTGAAAAATTGATGAAAGCTCGAGCAATTAGTGCAATTCCTTGGTTAAGACTGTTGAAGTCCTCATCATCATCATCATCATTAGAAGTGTTGTGTGTATTCAAGGTATCATTATTGTCATAAGAGGCAAATTGATTTGCAGGATGTTGCATTGAGGAATCATAGGATGAGTATTGAGGTGTTTGTGTTTGAGATGGGTAGTTGAGATAAGCCTGTTCTGGAGGATAAACATGGTTTTGTAGTGGTGGAGAAGGAACATGTGATTGAGCAACAAGCGCCAAAGAGTTTGTAGGTGGAGGATGTGAGTAGTTTCCTCTGAGAGCGCGATCTTTGTCCACTTCATGTTGATGGTGTTTCAGATAGTCATACAACAAACCATATGGTGTCTCATGAAGATTCTTTGCTTGTCGAACAAACGTCACATACTTCTGCCAATCAGGACCGAAACATCTTAAAACTTCGTGTTGATGGCAATCTTTGGTAAGATGATATTATGTCTGTTGAGGTCATTAATGATGTTCGTGAAGCGGTGGTAATATGACTCAAGTGATTCCATTGGCTCAATCATGAAGTGTGTGTATTCCATATAAAGTTTGGATTCCATGTCCTCTTGATTCAATTGAGTACCTTCCATTAGGAGATGAACGTGTTCCCACATAGCCTTAGCAGTTTTCTGAGCATCAACACTTCGAAAGATCGGATTTGGGATGCCTTGAATAATATAGATCATAGCATATTCATCTGCTTCTTTGTGAAGGATTTGTTCAGCAGTGAGTTGAGCGTCATTAAGAGGTGTTCGTGAATCAGGTCTGGGTGGATCAGCATTAAGATCGCCGGGGACAAAGTTAGTCGGTGTCACAAACATACCTTCAGTGATTTCTTTCCTCATGTATTTGCCATGTGGTTTCTTGAGTTCAAGAAATCGTAGGAATCGACTTGACCATTGTACATTGTTACCGGGTGTGAGCATTGGTGGTGTGTCAAGTGAACCTGCTTCATGCCTTGATTGTTGAGTAGTGATGACTTCACACATTTGGTCAAACCAATGAGTTTGTTTTGATGGTGGAGTGATTTGTTAAATGGGAAAAGGTGGAGGTTGAGGTAGTTGTTGATGTTGATGCATCATGACATGTTGTTGAGAGATCATTTGATGATATGAATATGATTGTGGAGGTTGTTGTTTTTGATACTGCTGCTGTTGTTGACGAAATTGTTGTGTTTGATGATACGGTTGTTGTTGATGAAAGTTGTAATACGGTGTTTGAGACATGATGAAATACTTGTGTGTAGATGGATCTTGTAGAAGGTATAATTGTTATGCCAATTTTCAAAAACTTTCCCAAATGTGTTCTCGAAACTTTGTATGTTGAATATCTTGAAATTCAGTCAAAGTCCAAAGTGTTCTCGAAATTTTGATGTGATTTCGAAAATGTTGTGTGATCTCGAAAAAAATTTCAAAGTTCTCGATAAAATGATTTCGAAAACAGGTTCTCGATAAAATGCAATTTATCGAGATCACCTAAACTTGTGAAATCAACAAAGTTCTCGAAAGAGTTGTGAAAGGATTTCGAAAACAACAAAATGGTCGAAAACAAAGAGAGTTCTCGATAAAGAATGTGTGTTCTCGAAAACTTTCAAGATTTCGAAAAGGTAACCAAAATTTTCGAGATTATACAAAAACGAAAATATCCAACGAGTCGAAGTGTTTTCTTTCTTATACACGAGATAAAAGCACTGAGTAAGCAACGGTAACACCTACGGAGCAAAGCTTTGTGTTCTCGAAAGTTTAGGGAAATAAGTTCTCGATAAAAGGCCAAATTTGGGCAGTTTTGTTTTTGTAAAAAAGCAATCCAAACAGGTTTTTAATCCAAGATTCTTGTACAACTAACCTTAAAATGATGAAATCTTATAGAAAGTTGCAAACTTGAACTACTTTTCAAAAATCTCAAGGATCTCGAAAACTAGTACAAGTGTACGAATCTAGTTATTTTGAAAAATTTTGAGACTTTGTTGGTTGTTTGAGTTTGTAGCACAAGTTTGAAGACAAAGATGTGATATAAATACGAAACAAGCAAGAAAGTAGCAAAATTTTGAAAAAATAACGAGTAAAAACAAAGGTTTTGGGTCGTATGAAACAAAAACAAAAAATTACACCTTCTTCTAGCGATTGATACCACTTGTTAGGTCACCATATTGTAAACACAAGTATTGATAATATAAGAAATGAGATGAGAATAGAGTTTGGTTGATTAAATCAATGAGAAAGATGAAAGTGCAAGAGTTTCTTTAGATATATGAAATAACCAACAAGTGTAAGAGTTTACATAAGCTTCTATTTATAGGTGAGGAATAGGGCAACACTCCCTTCCTCCCTTTCTCTCTAAATCGTAGGCTTCTAAAGCCCATTAGACGCTTAGTGGACTTACACTTATAACATGAATGATATAAATAAACTAGCAACCTATTACATTTAGTAGAAATGACCGAGACTTGAGAGATTACGTAAAACGTGATCCTAACAGAGTTTATCAAGTAAGCAACTTATCAAGTAAGGAGTTTATCAAGTAAGGAGTTTATCAAGTAAGCAACTTATCAAGTAAGTAGTTTATCAAGTAAGGAGTTTATCAAGTAAGCAACTTATCAAGTAAGGAGTTTATCAAGTAAGGAGTTTATCAAGTAAGCAACTTATCAANAGTGCAAGAGTTTCTTTAGATATATGAAATAACCAACAAGTGTAAGAGTTTACATAAGCTTCTATTTATAGGTGAGGAATAGGGCAACACTCCCTTCCTCCCTTTCTCTCTAAATCGTGGGCTTCTAAAGCCCATTAGACGCTTAGTGGACTTACACTTATAACATGAATGATATAAATAAACTAGCAACCTATTACATTTAGTAGAAATGACCGAGACTTGAGAGATTACGTAAAACGTGATCCTAACAGAGTTTATCAAGTAAGCAACTTATCAAGTAAGGAGTTTATCAAGTAAGGAGTTTATCAAGTAAGCAACTTATCAAGTAAGGAGTTTATCAAGTAAGGAGTTTATCAAGTAAGCAACTTATCAAGTAAGCAACTTATCAAGTAAGGAGTTTATCAAGTAAGCAGTTTATCAAGTAAGCAACTTATCAAGTAAGCAACTTATCAAGTAAGGAGTTTATCAAGTAAGCAACTTATCAAGTAAGGAGTTTATCAAGTAAGCAGTTTATCAAGTAAGCGACTTATCAAGTAAGGAATTTATCAAGTAAGCAACTTTTTCCGAGATAGAATTTTAAACTTCACCAAAAACATCTAATCTACAACAACAACCTTTGTTATCTTCAAAGATCCTAAGATCAACTTTATCACTCATACCTTTATCACTCATACCTTCATTCATGTCTTTCCTGAACAACTTCGTTCCATCAATGACTATGAAATCCCTTGTTCAGTTTTTTGCTCCATATCCTACGACTGAAATGACAATCACTGAGACTGGGCAAATATTGAATGAGACTGAGCAACCGTAAACTGATGATGAACAAGACATTGATGACAAAGAACAACTAGACTATGTACGATATCTTGACATGAGATTTCCAATTACGTTCGCTGAACATATAAAGCAATCAACACTGACATGACAAGCAAAGAAGGTTGATGAATCGCGTGAATCTAAGTCAGATGCAACTACACATGCTACGAGCACACAGATGGGGATTCAGATAAGGAAATATGCTGGAAATCTGGAAATCTGATGGATCAGTTTGTGAGTCATAATGTGGTTAATCAAAATGGGAATGATTGGTGTTTCATGACTTCAATTCAGAAACGTACATCAGCCATTCACAGCAGTGTAATTGATAGAAATTTCAACGACAAGGTTGAAAAGATATAGTACATGTTGATGCTAGCTAATAAAGAAGAATCGGGAATAATGTTGACAGCTGAGGAACACAACTTCATTGTCACAGCAAGTCTTAATGAGAATCCCACAGATCTCCATGCAGACTACATCTTTATGGCAAATCAGCAGGTCAACAACATCAAGCAGTGATTCTGATATTCCTCCTACTTATGACTCCGAACCACTTCCTGAGTTACCAAATTATGGTAATGATGCTAATCCGTTTGCTCATGAGAAGCTACATTCTATGCATCCCGAACCTAATTATGATACATATGTGGGGGAGCAAGTTAATAACAATATTAACTATGAAACTCCATATATGGATGCTAATGGAGTTCAAGTTGCACAAAATGGTGCTAATGATGAGGAAACCTGTGCTTTCTTTGAATCATTATTGAATAATTGTAGCATTGAAATAGAGAAAGTGAAAAAGGTCAATCGCGATGTTACGGCCGTAAACGAGAAATTGACCGCTGAGCTTGAGAGGTATAAGGAAAACGAAAAAGCTTTTGAGTTTCATAACAAACGACTGTCAGAATTAGAAACTAGTTATCAAAATTCCGTTTCAAGGGAAAAACTATTGCAAATCAAGTTTAGTACACTTGATGTTAATTCACACATGAAAATAAAATCCTTAAACACGGAAATTTCTGATTTGCAAAACCAACTTTCTAAACAAAAATCAACTTGTTCTGATCTTGAAAAAGAAAAGAAACAGTTGAAAGCAGATTTTTCAAAACGAGAAAACGATCTTCTTGATGAAATTGTTGAGAAACAAGAAACAATCAACAAGTTGGAAGATTTGCTTGTGAAAACGGGTCATTCCGCTCAAACCATTCATATGCTCATTAAAGATCCAAACCCTTTTTTACATACAATGAAGAAAATAGCTCTTGGTTGTGAAAACCCTTATACTCTCAAGCAAGCTATGAAAGAACAGAATGTTTTGTACAATGGAAATGTGATATATGAAAAACATGATCCTCCCGTTGTTCGGGATTATGAAGAAATGATAGAACTTGCTGAAGAGAGCATAACGAAAATGAAACAAAATAATCCAGATTTGAAACCAATTGATTACAACAAATGGAACAAACTTAATGGAATCACTTTTGTCCCTAAAAAACAAACACCAAATGTTTCTAAGAAAATCTGTTGTTCAGAAAATGTTTTCAAAACCACAAGTTGTCTCTAAAACTCTTTCAAACATGGAACAAATATCGTCGAACAATCCTTTTAATACAAGTGAGGCTAGAGACATCCTTGATGACGTTAAAAAGAGAATTCAAACATTTCAACTGATTGTTTATGTCTAAAACTACAATCAGTATTAACATCTGGCATTCTAGTTTTCATAAGGAACTGAAAAAGTTGTTTGAAATCGAAATTACTATTCCACTGAATAACATCAGTGCGAGAGTAATTCATTTTGAACAAGCTTTTTAAAAAGAAACGTCCGACTTTGTCAAGGACCACAAATCCCTGGTAAAGGATGCTATTGAAACTCGTGAAAACATAAATGTTTTGGAAAGGTTAAATAATTCTCTCTTCGAAGCATTTCTGTCTACTNAGCAATTATCAAGGTAAGGAGTTTATCAAGTAAAGGCAGTTTATCAAGTAAGCAATTATCATAATTATTTTTCGTAAGAGTTTATCAAGTAAGCAACTTTATCAAGTAAGATCATCTAAGAGTTTATCAAGTAAGCAGCTTTATCAAGTAAGCAACTTATCAAGTAAGCAACTTATCAAGTAAGGTTTATCAAGTAAGGCAACTTATCAAGTAAGCAACTTATCAAGTAAGGAGTTTTAGTCAAGTAAGAGTTATCAAGTAAGCGACTTATCAAGTAAGGAATTTATCAACGTTAAGCAACTTTTTCCGAGATAGAATTTTAAACTTCACCAAAAACATCTAATATACAACAACAACCTTTGTTTATCTTCAAAATCCTAAGATCAACTTATCACCTCATACCTTTATCACTCAATTCCTTTCATCAGTCTTTCCTGAACAACTTCGTTCCATCAGATGACCTATGCAATCCTTGTTCAGTTTTTTGCTCCATATCCTACGGACTGAAATGACAATCACTGAGACTGGGCAAATATTGAATGAGACTGAGCAACCGTAAACTGATGATGAACAAGACATTGATGACAAAGAAACAACTAGACTATGTACGGATATCTTGACATGAGATTTCCAATTACGTTCGCTGAACATATAAGCATCAACAACTGACATGACAAGCAAAGAAGGTTGATGAATCGCGTGAATCTAAGTCAGATGCAGCTACACATGCTACGAGCACACAGATTGGGGATTCAGATAAGGAAATATGCTGGGAAATCTGGAAATCTGATGGATCAGTTTGTGAGTCATAATGTGGTTAATCAAAATGGGAATGATTTGGTGTTTCATGACTTCAATTCAGAAACCTACATCAGCCATTCACAGCAGTGTAATTGATAGAAATTTCAACGACAAGGTTGAAAAGATATAGTACATGTTTGATGCTAGCTAATAAAGAAGAATCGGGAATAATGTTGACAGCTGAGAACCACAACTTCATTGTCACAGCAAGTCTTAATGAGAATCCCACAGATCTCCATGCAGACTACATCTTTATTGCAAATCATGCAGGCCAACAACATCAAGCAGTGATTCTGATATTCCTCCTATATGACTCCGAACCATTCCTGAGTTACCAAATTATGGTAAATGATGCAATCCGTTTGCTCATGAGAAGCTACATTCTGTGCTCCCGAAACCTAATTATGATACATATGTGGGGAGCAAGTTTAATAACAATATTAACTATGAAACTCCATATATGGTGCTAATGGAGTTCAAGTTGCCACAAAATGGTGCCTAATGATGAGGAAACCTGTGCTTTTTGAATATTATTGGAATAATTGTAGCATTGAAATAGCAGAAAGTGAAAAAGGTTCAATCGCGATGTTACGGCCGTAAACGAGAAATTGACCGCCTGAGCTTGGGAGAGGTATAAGGAAAACGAAAAAGCTTTTGAGTGTTCATAACAAAGACTGTCAGAATTAGAAACTGGTTATCAAAATTCCGTTTCAAAAGGGAAAAACTATTGCAAATCAAGTTTAGTACACTTGATGTTAATTCACACATGAAAATAAAATCCTTAAACACGGAAATTTCTGATTTGCAAAACCAACTTTCTAAACAAAAATCAACTTGTTCTGATCTTGAAAAAGAAAAGAAACAGTTGAAAGCAGATTTTTCAAAACGAGAAAACGATCTTCTTGATGAAATTGTTGAGAAACAAGAAACAATCAACAAGTTGGAAGATTTGCTTGTGAAAATGGGTCATTCCGCTCAAACCATTCATATGCTCATTAAAGATCCAAACCCTTTTTTACGTACAATGAAGAAAATAGCTCTTGGTTGTGAAAAACCTTATACTCTCAAGCAAGCTCAGAAAGAACAGAATGTTTTGTACAATGGAAATGTGATATATGAAAAACATGATCCTCCCGTTGTTCGGGATTATGAAGAAATGATAGAACTTGCTGAAGAGAGCGTAACGAAAATGAAACAAAATAATCCAGATTTGAAACCAATTGATTACAACAAATGGAACAAACTTAATGGAATCACTTTTGTCCCTAAAAAACAAACACCAAATGTTTCTAAGAAAATCAGTTGTTCAGAAAATGTTTTTAAAACCACAAGTTGTCTCTAAAACTCTTTCAAACATGGAACAAATATCGTCGAACAATCCTTTTAATACAAGTGAGGCTAGAGACATCCTTGATGACGTTAAAAAGAGAATTCAAATATTTCAACTGATTGTTATGTCTAAAACTACAATCAGTATTAACATCTAGCATTCTAGTTTTCATAAGGAACTGAAAAAGTTGTTTGAAATCGAAATTACTATTCCACTGAATAACATCAGTGCGAGAGTAATTCATTTTGAACAAGCTTTTTAAAAGAAACGTCCGACTTTGTCAAGGACCACAAATCCCTGGTAAAGGATGCTATTGAAACTCGTGAAAACATAAATGTTTTGGAAAGGTTAAATAATTCTCTCTTCGAAGCATTTCTGTCTACTGATATTATGTCTATCATTTTACAAACATATTCTGTTCAAGACGATGAAAGACTCCGAGCTGAGACCTCCGCAATTGTTTCAAAATATGAAAATGCTCTTATTAAACTTGAAAAAGAAAACGTGTCATATTTTAAACAACTTGATCGGAAAAACGAAGAATGCAAGTTTGACAAATTGTCGTATGAGCGTGCCTTCAAAAACATGAAAGCGCAAAATGATCTTTTAAGGTCTCAGCTGGAAAGTCTAAAAGGGAAGGGTGTGGATACTAAGTTTGCAAAACCATCGACTTCGGACAAACCAAAAATGTCGATTTCTCAACTTGCTCCAAAAGTAGATGTGAAAAATGATTTGACAAAACCAGTCACTCCACAATCCTTGCCCAAGCAAAAGGAAATTGAAAAGATTGTTGAAAATGCAAAAGTAGTTGATAGAAACACAAATGTGCTTACACCTGGCCCTTCTAGGAATAGTACACCGAATGAGACCTCAAAAAATGTTAAGGAATCCGTTGGTTCTTATGATTTGGTCCACATTCACAAACTAGACGAAGCTAGGCAAAAGGCACATATTCAAAAAGATGGAATTTTAGGTACAAAACCTAGTGTGATGAATTCTACAAGATTCCAAAGCACTGCTAATAGTAGTATACCATTACCTAGGTACAATCAACAAAAGACTAGGGATTGGCTTGCATCTAAGAGTAGTTGCGAAAAAGAAAATGCTTTGCACGTAGAAAACAGCACTAGAAATTCCGAGTCTTTTTCGAACAAAGAGCAATTTCCAAATGACTGTAGTGACAAAGTTAAAGTTGTTGTGTTAAACAAGAATGTTGAATTTGTCTGTCCTACATGTCAAAAATGTGTTTTTTCAGCTAATCATGATGCACGTATTGCACAATTTCTTAAAAAAGCAAACTCAAGTGTCAAGGCACAATCCACTAAGACACCCTCTATTGAGAATAAGAATAAAGATAAAAAAACCTAATAGGTGGACATCTACAGGATGTAGTTTTTCAAAAACTGAGACTTCCGCTGCATCTGATACAAAAACTATGTCTAGATCTTACCTTAGGTGAATTCTTACGGGATAAGTTTTTTAAAACAGTTGGTCTTAGATGGATTCCCACAGGGAAGATTTTTGATAGTTGCACAAAGGCAAATGATAGTGAAAATCATCAGGACCAGGAAGTAGAAACCACTACAACCGTTCATAGTGAACACCCTCAATGTAAGGAAACATGTACTTCTAACACTGTTATTGTAGGAACCCGGAAACAACCTAAATCACGACCTTCTTCACCTAAATCTAGAGAGAGAAAGAGAGATGTAGAGAGAGAGAGAGATGGGAGGATCATGTGTGTGAAATATAAGCTATGTTATTACCAAATGATCAACCAAACCTCAAAGTGAGGTTTACAATTCTTAATATAGAGCTAGGCATGTTAGCTTTCATGCTTATACAAGTTTAGCCCTTGTAGTTCTATCTTTCTAATAAACATGAACAAACAACTTTGAAATACTTTCTTACGCAACCTATTACACGATTCAGGAATATAATGACCAACACTTCATAATATAAAAATACAATGCTAACAATCTCCCCCTAAGTGTTGGTCATTGAAGGTTGCGTGACGTCTTCATCTTTGTCTTTAAACTTCAACATTATTGCTCTTGACGTCTTTAGAAAACATTAGCTAAGTCATTGTTCAGTGTTCATCATTCTTTGTTCCTTCATGCTTTGTGATCTTTACACCATGACTTTTCTTTGTTCTTTGTTGTTGTGGTTGTTCATCTGCCTTTTGTCACAGCTTCGTCTATGTAGGTTAGTCGCCTTTCCAACATGCTCATACATCTTTAGTCTTTGCCATACGTACATCTGTTGTCGTGTTTCTTTCACTTTGATCTTTGTCACTTAACTTTGTAGATTCTTCTTTTTGGCGTAGAATCTTTCTTTGACTGTTGCTTTCCTTTGATCTTAGTGAGAACTTTCAATTGACTTTGAGATGTATGTATGAGCATGTGGGAACTAGTGTGGTGGTTTTACCTGCATAAACTTGTTAGTAATAAATCATCCGGTACTTACAGGTTTGAAATTAGAGATCGTCAACAACATATTGTGAAGACTTTCTCCAACCCTCACCATGGTCATTCCTAATCGGATACCCTCGAAAGAGCTTACACAGACATACCGAAGTACACCCACGATTAGGTGAGTCGCTGGAGATCACCCCACGACTGTAGACCGTTTGGATCCACCGTAACACTAAGTGTAACCCACAAGAGATTACCGAAGTGACCTGCTGTCAGGGCTGTTAGATGTTGACCCTGGCAGGAGTTTCTGTTCAATCATTGAGAAGTACATAAGTAAATTCTCTCATAAACGTTCTGGCAGATTGCTAAGACCTGCGTAGGACTCTAAAGTTTACATCTGGCGTCCATTGATGTAGAACAACCAGTGTAATAATATCGTGTGTTCCTATGAGATCTTTTGATGAATCTCTTGGCTCTAGACTCAATAAGTGCACATTTAGTCGTCGGAGGAATGGAGCAGAGAACCTCCTTTTCAATGTCAACACACTCGGAATGAGTGGTCAATAGATTATACAGGGTTCTCCATGAGAATGAAACAAGTATCTTTTGATAGATACCCGAGTGGCTAGAAGGTTTAAGTGCAGTGCGTCACTGGGTCCATGACGTCTTGTCTTCAATACCGATGTCACCTTAGTAACAATCAGTAGCATATGAATTGAACCCGGTGTCTGACCTATGGTTGAATATATGGAGGGCTCATTTCTTTTCACCCTTTCTCATTTCATTTCTTTTTAATTCTTCAACCCCTTCTTTCCCTTTCATTCTTTACTCCTTTTTTTTGTTCCGATTTCTTGCAAAAACAAATCCGTCTATCTCTCCAAAAGCTTTTTCTACCAATCAGTTGATATAAAAAATATCACGATATGCTATTTTTGAGGGGGAGAAGACGTGATTAAATTGTGATAGAAAATGTTTAAAGCTTGTGGCAGAATCTCGAAAGAGCTAGACTCAGAATTGACCTAAGAATTGACGAAACAAAATGTTAGTAATCGAAAAGACTTATCCTCGACGGGTAATAACTTCAAGTTATTTATTAGAGCTAGTTGTCACCTAAAAGCTGATAATGTATCTCTTTAACTAGCGACGTAAACGTGTCTCGAAAAGGATTTGTCCAAGTAGAAAAGTACCAATTCAAGAAACTTTCTGTGAACTTGACCAGGCCGGGTAATAATTTCAAGCTAGTCCAACTAGTGATGTAAGCGTGTCTCGAATCGGTCAGGTACACTGAAAGTCGATCAGTTTGAAAAGTGTAAACTCTACCGAACATGTGCAAATTTATCCTAAAAAATTATGAGCACATGTGAATTGAAGGGGGAGTATTTCAAAATTTCAAAACTCTCAATGTGTTAAAAAAATGTGTTTTATAATCATAAACACTTTGAGAGATTTTCAAACAAATGGTTTATGGCAACAATAGGATGGTCATGGTGATATAAGGTGACTAAGGTTAGGAAAAACCGTCCTATGATCCGCTAGAGCCGGAGGGATCTACCCAAGGAAAATTCCAATAGATTAGAATTAGGAGTACTTAGTAAAGAATGAAAGGAGAAAGAAGGGGTTGAAGAATTAAAAAGAAAAGTAATGAAAATGGTGAAAAGAAATAGCCCTCCATTTGTTCAACCTTAGGGCAAACACCGGGTTCAACTCATATGCTACTGGTTGTTGCTAAGGTGACAACGGTATTGAAGACAAGACATCATGGACCTAGTGACGCACTGCACTTAAACCTTCTAGCCACTTGGGTATCTCTCAGAAGGTACTTGTTTCATTCTCACGGAGAACCTTGCATAATCTATCGACCTCTCACTCCGAGATATGTTGATATTAAAAAGGAGGCCCTCTGCTCCATGCCTCCGACGACTAAATGTGCACTTATTGAGTCTAGAGCCCCGAGAGTCATCAAAAGATCTCATAGGAACACATGATACTTCTACACTGGTTGTTCAACATTAAGTGTTGGTCATTGAAGGTTGCGTGACGTCTTCATCTTTGTCTTTAAACTTCAACATTATTGCTCTTAACGTCTTTAGAAAACATTAGCTAAGTCATTGTTCAATGTTCATCATTCTTTGTTCCTTCATGCTTTGTGATCTTTACACCATGACTTTTCTTTGTTCTTTGTTGTTGTGGTTGTTCATCTGCCTTTTGTCACAGCTTCGTCTATGTAGGTTAGTCGCCTTTCCAACATGCTCATACATCTTTAGTCTTTGCCATACGTACATCTGTTGTCGTGTTTCTTTCACTTTGATCTTTGTCACTTAACTTTGTAGATTCTTCTTTTTGGTGTAGAATCTTTCTTTGACTGTTGCTTTCCTTTGATCTTAGTGAGAACTTTCAATTGACTTTGAGATGTATGTATGAGCATGTGGGAACTAGTGTGGTGGTTTTACCTGCATAAACTTGTTAGTAATAAATCATCCAGTACTTACAGGTTTGAAATTAGAGATCGTCAACAGCATATTGTGAAGACTTTCTCCAACCCTCACCATGGTCGTTCCTAATCGGATACCCTCGAAAGAGCTTACACAGACATACCGAAGTACACCCACGATTAGGTGAGTCGCT
>LBNU01033193.1:8724-52901 GCA_014162995.1 Artemisia annua
TGTGAGAGAACGATCAATCCCCCGTACTTACCACTATCCTATACTACATCGGTCAGGTACACTGCCTGGTGGGGTTGTAAGCCTCTTGAGATCCCTCGAGAGATAAAACCTGTTGTAAGGTCACAAAACCACACATCATCAACTCCTAGGGGTAACCAGAGGAGTTGGAATCATGTAAAATCTCAACAACTAGGTAGTGAGTTTGTAATGAACAATAAAGTATGTTATATTTGTGGTAGCTTTGAACATTTACATGCTAATTGTGACTATCATGTTGGGAGAAGGGAAGTTTATGGGAAAAAGAGGGTGGATTCAAACAGGTTTCAAAACAAATCACACCCTAATACACACAGCAACATGATCCCAAGAGCAGTTCTATTGAGAAGTGGGCTTAAACCTTTTGCTACTGCTAAAAATGTTAACACTGCTCATCCTAAATCACCTGTTTCAAGTGCAAAACCTAAAACAATTTTTGTTAAATCTGCACAAACAGGAAAAATGACTTTTTACAACAAAAGGGTTCAATATAGTCAACAGTGGGTACCAAAATCTAAACCAGCAGTTACCACTGCTAATTTAAAAGTTCCCACTGCTAGTGTTGTAAACAAGAACAGGGGTAATATGGGAAATGTTGTGAAGGCCTCAGCACGTTGGGAATGGAAACCTAAAGGAATTAGCACAACAATCAATCCCAATGGTGTATCAATGACCTTTGATAGATTTAACTATATTGATACACGAGGCATATCCAAGTCAATCAAGGCTTGGGTCTCCAAAGGAAACTAACTCCTTTATTATATATGCAGGAACATCCAAGGAAAAAGAGATCAGATCAAGGCTATACAAATAGTGGATGTTCAAGGCACATGACTGGCAACAAGTCCTATCTATCCAATTTTGAATATTTTGATGGACAGTCTGTCAGCTTTGGAGGTGGAGTTAATGGTAAAGTTACTGGTAAAGGTGTCATTAAAACTGGTAACTTGGATTTTGAACCTGTGTACTATGTAAAAGAGCTTAAGTATAATCTCTTTAGTATGTCACATATGTGTGACAAGAAAAACAATGTTCTTTTTACTGAAGATATGTGTTTTGTTCTCTCTAAGGATTTTAAGATGCCTGATGAAAGTCAGATTTTGCTTAAAATTCCTAGAAAAGGCAACTTATATAGCTTTGATATGAATAACATTGTTGCTAAAGATGATCATGCTTGCTTTATTGCAAAGGCCACAGTGGATGAATCCATGCTATGGCATAGAATACTTGGTCATATTAATTTCAAAACCATAAATAAGATTGTTAAAGATGGTTTGGTAAGAGGCTTGCCTCAGAAAAGATTTGAAAATGATCAAACATGTGTTGCTTGTCTTAAAGGCAAACAACACAGAGCTTCTTGCAGGTCAAAGTTGGTTAACTCTATTGCTCACCCACTTCAAATGTTACATATGGACTTCTTTGGTCCTACATCTGTAAGTAGCATAAATATTAAGAGATATTGTCTTGTTGTGACTGATGATTTTAGTAGGTTTACATGGGTTTTCTTTCTTAGAACTAAGGATGAGACAACTGGCATCCTTAAAACTTTTATAACTGAAGTAGAAAACCAAAATGATATGAAAGTTAAAATCATTAGGTGTGACAATGGGACAGAATTTAAGAATAGAGTTATGGATGATTTTTGTAGCAATAAAGGTATTAAAAGAGAATTTAGTGTAGCTAGAACTCCTCAACAAAATGGTGTAGCTGAGAGGAGAAATAGGACACTAAAAGAGGCTGCTAGAACCATGTTGGCAGATTCAAAATTTCCAATGAAATTTTGGGCTGAAGCAGTTAACACTGCTTGTTATGTGCAAAACAGGGTTTTGGTAGTGAAAACAAAGAACAAGACACCTTATGAGCTATTTAGAGGTAGACCACCTATCCTAGACTTCATGAGACCATTTGGATGTCATGTCACTATTCTCAATACCATAGATCATCTGGGTAAATTTGATGAAAAAGCAGATGAAGGGTATTTTGTTGGGTATTCTATGGTTAGTAAAGCTTTTAGGGTATTCAACTTAAGGACTCAAAAGGTTGAAGAAAATCTGCATGTTGAGTTCCTAGAAAACAAAGTGAATGTCAAAGAAACTGGTCTAGAAAGGCTGTTTGATCTTGATACTCTAACCCATACCGTGAACTATGTGCCTATCTCTACAGGTACATCTACTAATGATTTTGCAGGTTCAGAAGAGTTTGTTGATGATGATGAACCAAGCATGGATCAAGAGGATGATCAAGATGAATTCATTTTGCCAATTTGGGACTATGCAGATAATAATGATGTTGTAAAGACTGGTGATGCTCAACCTTCTAATGATGCTGGAAAGGAAGATAATGGCAATGTGTTTAAAGCAACAAATGTGAACACTGGAAATAATGAAAGCAGTGGAAATACTGATTCCACTGTTAGGCCAGAAGTTTCCACTGCTACTCCTGAAGTGGAAAATTCAACTCCAGTTACACAGGAAGCTCAAGCCAGTGATATTGAAATATCAAATATGCCTACTGAGATTGAAATTCCTCAAACTCCCCATACCACAGTTCATAAATCACATTCTCTTGAAAATCTGATAGGGGATGTAAACTCGCCTATGAAGACTAGAAGACAGTCTAAGTTTGCTGACATTCATGGATTTATCAGTGAAATTTATGAATCTAAGAATCATGAAGGCAAGAATGAATGTCTGTTCATGTGTTTTCTGTCTCAAATGGAACCAAAGAATGTATTCAAGGCACTTGAAGATGAAATCTGGGTGGAAGCAATGCAAGAAGAGTTGCTTGAGTTCAAAATTCAGAAGGTTTGGGTGCTTTGTGATTTACCTAAAGTCATGAAAGTAATTGGTACCAAATGGGTGTTTAGAAACAAGAGAGATGAAAGAGGAATTGTCATAAGAAACAAGGCTAGGCTTGTAGCACAAGGATACACTCAGAAGGAGGGTATTGATTATGAAGAGGTGTTTGCCCCAGTTGCAAGAATAGAAGCAATTAGACTTTTTCTAGCCTATGCATCCTTTATGGGCTTCACAGTCTATTAAATGGATGTAAAAAGTGCTTTTCTATATGGGCAAATTGATGAGGAGGTATATGTTTCACAACCTCCAGGCTTTGAAGACCCTGAACATCCTGACAAAGTATACAGGGTAGTTAAAGCATTGTATGGATTGCATCAGGCACCAAGGAAGTGGTATGAACCCTCGCTACTTATCTTTTGGATAATGGGTTTCATAGAGGAAGAATTGATCAAACTTTGTTCATTAAGAAAGACAAAAATGATATCTTGCTGGTTCAAGTTTATGTTGATGATATTATTTTTGGCTCAACAAAGCCAGAGATGTGCAAAGATTTTGAGAAGCTTATGAAAGATGAGTTCAAAATGAGTTCTATGGGTGAACTCACATTCTTTTTGGGACTTCAAGTACAACAAAGGCCAGATGGAATCTTCATTAATCAAGACAAGTATGTGGCTGAGATACTTAGGAAGTTCAAATTCACTGATGCAAAGTCCTCTAGCACACCTGCAGACAGAGGTACACATCTGCTTCTAAAAGAGAACAGTGGAGAAGCGGTTGATGTACATATGTACATATCTATGATTGGTTCTTTGATGTATCTCACATCATCAAGGCCAGACATTATGTTTGCAGTATGTGCCTGTGCAAGGTTTCAGGTCACTCCCAAAGAATCACACTTGACTGCAGTAAAGAAGATTTTCAAATATCTTAAAGCATATCCTCATTTGGGATTATGGTACCCTAGAGAATCTCCTCTGGAATTGGTTACCTACTCAGATAGAGATTATGCTGGAGCTAGCTTGGATAGAAAATCTACAACAGGTGGATGTCAATTTCTTGGATGTAGATTGGTGTCATGGCAGTGTAAGAAACAAACAATGGTGGCAACTTCATCAACTGAGGCAGAGTATGTGGCTGCTGCAAGTTGCTGTGCTCAAGTTCTATGGCTTCAAAATCAACTTTTTGACTATGGGTACAATTTTATGAATACCATCATTTATATTGATAATAGTGGTACCATATGGATAATTAAGAATCCAGTTCAGCACACAAAGACTAAACATATTGAAATTAGACATCACTTTATAAGAGATTGTTATGAGAAAAGGCTAATTCAAGTTGTCAAAATCCATACTGATGATAACTATGCTGATTTATTAACAAAAGGACTTGATGTGGGAAGGTTTCAGTACTTGGTAACAGGTATTGGAATGCTTAATCCATAAAATTTTTGTGTTTAATGGTCTTTGGTGTTGAGGGGAGGTTCTTGGTACTAAAATTGTTGTATATATTTGTATAAGTTTGTATATGTTTTGCTTGTATTTTGTTTGTCCACTAACTTTTATGCAGAGACTAAGGCAAACAGTGGAAACAAAAAGGCAAGCAGTGGTAAATTGATGTGTGCTATTTTACACATACTTTTGACCTTAGTTTAAGTGTGTAAAAGACCAAAAACTAACGTGTAACGCCAAAGATATCGTGTTTTTGTGTTTATGACTGTGCAAGAAACGATATTGCATAAATGGCCTGAAAACCAACCAAAAAGCCCTAAACGAGCACGAGATTTGGAAAAGAGTTTAAAATTGAAGCCGAGTTAACGATGAAATTTGCTTAAGTAAAGCCCGTGACGATGTTTTCATTACTTAAAAGCTCATGAATATGAAAGAGACACGTAATCGAAGATTAAAGATGATTATCATATATAAGCTTCCCAAATTCGAGCAAGTGATCACTTTTATATCATTGAAGACTTTTTGAAGACTCGTCAACATATTACCTCAAGATTACAAGGACTTAAGTTTACTTTTTAGAAGTCGTTTAGTAGCGTAATAGAAGTTTATGTGTTATTTCATAAACAATATGAGTTGAGGGGGCTAGATGTAAAAGGAATCCACCATGGATCCCTTAAATACCACCCTTAAGCTTCATTTAGAAGTTAGTCTTCATTTTTATTTTCATGTCTTAATTTTATTTACTTGTCTTTAATTTCATGTAAGTTTTATTTTAATGCACTTTTAAATTTCATGTCTTAATTTACTTATTGTCTTATTGTCTTTAATCTTTATTGTCTTAATCTTTACAAGTTTTTCCTTAATCTTTACAAGCTTTTATAAATTTTCTTGTCACCTTTGCATGGTTTTTATTTTGAGTCGCATAAAATAGCTTATGGGTTAGGGCTTGCAAAATAAGTCGTGGCTTATTTGTTTATTTATAAGCTTATTTTAGTGTCTAAACGTATTTTTATTAAGTTTTAATAAGTTTTATTTACTTTTTATAAAATTATCTTACGTTAAAAAAACCAAGTATTTATTTTAGGGTTTAGCGAGTTTGTATTTTTTTTTTCTTAGCGAGTATGTGTTTTTTTTTAGGGTCCAGCGAGTTTGAGTTTGAGTCTAGCGAGTATCAAGTTAGGGTCTAGCGAGTTGGGTTTATGGTTCCAGCGAGTATGACATTTTATTCACCTAGCGAGTTTGGTCCATGTTCTTAGCGAGTTTGGATCCAAATCTAGCGAGTATGGTCAAATTGATAGCGAGTATGGTCTTCAAATTTTGTAGCGAGTTTGGGTACAACTAAAACCTTAGCAAGTTTGGTCTTGTTATTGTTTTAGCGAGTTTGTTTTTATTCTTCTAGCTAGTTTTAGTTTTTCTTGTGTCGTGTTTTGATTGTTCCTTAAGCCGAGCTAGGCTTATTTACACTCCATCGTTTATCGAGTGGAGTTTACTTTTATTAATTTCTTACCGTTACTCTGCCGAATTTTCTTTAATTTCTTTTAACTTAGTTTATTTCTTTTCGTCTTATTTTCTTTTCTTTCTAAAGCTTTACACCTTTCTTTTCACTTATTAAATTTAAAATACCAAAGATATTTTACATTCTCATTTTATTTTTCTTTCTTTCTTTCTTTCTTTCTTTCTTTTATTTTCTATTGTCGTTTATGTTTTCCTTTCTCGTTTACGTTAGCTTCTTTAAACACGTTTTACTTTTATTAAGTCTTAAATAAAGTTTAGTAGCGTAACTAAAACACAAATCATCTTTTAAACTCATTCACATCACATAACTCACGGTTTTGAACGACGAGATCCATTCAACCCTCGTTGGGACTACGACCCGTGGTTTACAAGCTTCACCGCTTAGTTTACCGCGACCATAAATATTACTCTCACAGTGGAAAAAGAAATACAGAGAAACTACAAACATTCATTCAAAAGAAAAGTTTCATTCATTCAAAAGGAGAGTACAAATTACCACCATCAAAACACAAAGATAAAAGCCTAAAACAACCTACACCCCTATACTCTACATAAGCTACTCCATTGGCTTCTTGCCCTTGCCCTGATAGTTGTGCTTGTTCTTCTGTGCACTCTTCCTTTTGTTCTCAAAGGTTGACTGCATTCTAGGACAAGCAAGCCCAAGAACTTATGGAGGAGGCCTTGATAGTCTTGCAGGCTTCTCTGGGATGGAGATTTGCTTCATGTTGGAGAGAGCTGCTCTCAAAGCTTTAGTCAGAGCCCTTGGCAACTCCTTGGACAAGGAATAGGACTCATCATCATCATCTGATGAGCTGGAGTAGAACACAAGAGATGGTGCAGGCTCAGCAATAGGTGCAGGATTGGTAGTCTTCTTTGTTGGCAGTTATGACAACTCAATCCATCTAAGCTTTAGTATAAATCACTATGGATTTTATCTATCACTTGAGGAATTCGCTCAGATTCTTGGTATTCCATGCCATGGGCAATGCGCCTATTCAGAAGATCCTGAGGTAAATTCCCTAGTTGAGGAACGCGAATATGAAGGACCTTATGTCATCTATATTCCCTCACAAACCGAGTTAATCAACTCACTTTGCAACTCCTCCGACACCTTTTATCCTAATAAAATTCGTGTCTGTGAACTTTGTCAGTTTCTCCAACCCATGACGGTTATCCTGCGAGAAAACGCATTGGGTCTAGTAAAAGATCGCAAGTGCATACCAGCATGTGTGCCACATATGCTCTATTGCATTCTCACTAGACAACCATACAATCTCGCTTATCTCTTCGCTATGCGATTTATGCATCTCAAGGATGATGACAATAAGTCATTGCCTTATGGGATGCTCTTAACCCGAGTTTATCACTACTTCATGAGAACTCATCCCTACCTCCAAAATGATCATTACAATCTTGTTGTCGGAGTCTTAGAACCAAGTATGGAATATCAAATCACACGGTTCGTCAGACCCATGAGAACCTCCCCAACCAACAGGATTTGACGCATCGAAGAAGATTGAAGTCAACAAACTTGCATTTGTCGAAAAGGGTTTTATGTTTTGATTTAGTAGTAGTATTATGACTTGGAATGTTTTATCCAACTTATGTCTATTGATGTATTTGGAACTTCTATGCTTATCAACTTTGTGAACTTATTTTGTTATACATGATATATTATTGATTATGGTTGGATTAGATTATGAGATGTTTAGTTGGTTAACAACATCTTTTGTGGATTTAATTATGCTTCAGGTTGCAGAAATGAAAAACTAGAAAGAACCTGTGAACTCACTACCGGCGGTCCCTTATTGACCTGGCGGTCCCAAAGTGATAAGGGACCGTCAGCTGTTTAACGGACCGTCCCTGTGGGATCACGGATTTTGCACTGTTTTCTTCTTTCCTGCAATCCTAACCTATTTCATGATTATCACCACCTTACCTTGTTTAGTTAAACATCTTTATGTGCTTAAAATCTCCTAATGCATGCTTTGCCCAAATCATAACTAAGCTTGACTATTTAAGCCTTACTCATCATCCTCAACCTCACCACAACAACCATTCATCTCTTCCACATCACCTACAATGGCCTCATCTTCCACCACCATGACAACCACAAAGAAAGAGCTCAAAACACAACCTCCAAACAAAAGACCCAAAATCAAAATCATTCGACCTCAAACAACCTTCATTGACCTCACACTCTATGATTTCACTCCATCTCCTAAGTCACCACCAACATCACCTCAAGCACCAAGTGCACCACTCAAAATACCATCCACCAATGGTACTTCCCACTCATCATCAAAGCCATCATCTAGCTCAAAGCCAACCACATCACCTTTCTCATCATTCATCAAAAATTTGTCACCTTTGCTTACCGAATCAAGTTTGGGTGCCTTCACTCCATTTGTAAGTAATCAACCACCATCTCCCACTCACTCCATATTATCACCAAGAAACCAACTTCCATCTCAAACAAACTCACCAAATCACACCACCACATCCCCAAATGGGCCATTTGAAAATATTCCTTCCACACCACCATCATCCCCAACTCTTAGAAATTCACTTCTCTACTACTTTTTCAACAACCACACGGTGGGGTGTGCTTGTTGCTTCCATAACTTTCATCTCATCCACTCTCTTCGAGATGAATTGCATATTATGTTTGGTCACATTGAGTATCACATTGCTCAACAAAATGTGCAACCAACTCCTCTTGCTTCCGTGTCTCCACCGGCAACACCTTCGGTTCCACTTTCATCCTCACCATCATCCACTCCACCATCCAACTAGATGTTTTTCAAATATCTAGTTCAAGAATAATAAGTGGGTGTTTTGTTTTGGACCAAGCATGCAATGGGAGATGATTAGTTGTACTAGTTAATGATTATTATTGTTGCTTAGTGTCGGTTTAGTGATGTATTGCCTATGGTTGATCATGAATGAATGATATTGTATGCTTTTCTTGCATGAAATGAATGATATGTTATGCTTTATGTTATGATAATGTGTTGAGATATTAGTCATAGTTGAACATGAAAATGGACTAAAATTACACAACCTTAAAAATGAGAAGTTGTTTAAATCACAACACATCTGCCAACCAGGGAACCTACTGGTGGTGGTCCTTTAAAGGATTAGCGGTCCTTTATCATTAAGTTCCCCCTGTTTATGTTATGATAATGTGTTGAGAATGAAGCCCTCGAAAAGAAAGATCATAAACTTGAGATTTTACGAGGGATGGATAAGGCTTTTGAGATACGTTCAGACGGAACTCATTGTATTAAGGGTCGGAGATGGTTACCTTATCATGGTAACTTAAGGAACGTAATAATGCACGAGTCCCATAAAACTAAGTACTCCATACACCCAGGTTCTGACAAGATGTATCAGGATCTGAAGAAACACTATTGGTGGCCTGACATGAAAGCATCCATTGAACTTAGATTAGCTAAACATAAGCTTAGAAACCTAGTTGTTTTATAAAAATATAGCTTACTTGAAATTAGGACTAGTTTTGTAAAAGTTTTTATGCATAAGGGTATATATCATAAATTCCTGAAACTATAAAGTCTAGGGACTGTTTTTTGACATTTCCTAGAAGTTATAAGTAAAAGGACTCTTTTTGCAAAGTTTTGAAACCTTAGGACAAGTTATGTAAATATTATAAAGATAAGGGTATAAAGGTAAATATTGAAAGTTAGTGAAGTCTAAGGACCATTTCTGTCATTTCTCTAAAAAATATAAGTATAGGGACTAAATGTGCAAAAGTTAGAAAGTTATATGTTTAATTATTATAAGTTTAAGGTAGAAAACGTAAATATATAAACTTGAAGGTTATAAACGGACTATTTTCATAAATATAAAACCTATTTTATGTTAGAAGCATGACACAATACTAGGGAGCTTCATGCGAGGAGTACTATGTGGATAGTTTGTTTGACGAGTTTGCTGGGTTTACGATTTAAAGTGCCCTGCCTCCTCAAATGATTATTGCATATAATTCTGAGTTATGATGGCCCGAACGGTGTTATGTTATAACTAAACCTTAATAACAACATAACTCAATAGTAGGGAGCTTCGTGTGAGGAGTATTAACTTTTGAATTATGATGGCCCGAACGGTATTATGTTGATAACATAATACAATAGTAGGGAGCTTCATGTGAGGAGTCATATACTTTGGAATTACGATGGCCCGAACGGTGTTATGATATATATAAAAACCCTAAGAGTGATTAGTTACGAAAACCTAGACTAAGACTTGACATACACACACCTACACTACCCCCAGGATACGTGAGTGAATTGTCTAAACCCCTACTTTACTTACCTTAAGACCCAGGTGAGTTTTCATAGCCTCACTTTTAAATGCTTTACAACCCTGTGAGGGGGATACATGCTTTAATCCGAATACAAGCCTTTTTCTTTGGTTGTTGCACGAGTAAACTATCTGCTACCACCACATAATTAAAATTCATGAATCTAATCGTTTGGGATATTTTACCCACGCGAACGCGAATATAGTTGATAGATCTATTGGAGTTTGACAACTCCCGTTGATACTACATCTTTCTGGATGGTATCAATAAGTACTATATTTGAACCCACTGAAGGATTAATTTTGGCAAGTTATCCTTCCCGTCCCCTCATGGTTGGTCTGCAGACCCCATGACCCGGACTGTTAACGTGTGGTTCATGAGCTTAGTGCAATATACCTTCTATCACTAAAACCTTTCCACACATAGGGTTTAAGCTGAACCCTGTGGAACTTGTATTCATACCCTATCTACTTAAACCTATGACTCTCACTCAACATACGTGTTGACTTTTAAGCATGTTATCCTAGGTAATTAGGCACTATAGGAACCCTGGCACGGAGAAGTACTGGACATGAGGACGTCCAGAATAGTTATCATTCATCAGTTTTGTGTCTTAAAACGTATCTTAGGGACCTCTCTTTTGGTAAAAGTACATCTTTTACTGTAAAAACTCTGATGAATAAATGAATGATAACACCTTTTTTTCAAAAACGTCTCTTTTCGAGTCGTTATCTATATCTTGTCTTTGTTTCCATGAAGTAATACCTCAAACACTAAATCAGCTGCAATCTGTGAAAAATGGGGGTGTTACAGTAACACAATTAAGTAGTTACGCCGTAGTTAGCTTAATCAGCTTAACAGCCTGCACAAAACATATGGAAAATTGTACCTAGCGGTACCATGATAAGCATAATGATAACAGTACTAATAGTTCAACTATTATAGATATAAGCAAATGTAAATAATTTAGAATGAGCCATAGAAATAGTCTAGAAGTAGCAGGGGATAGTTCAACAAATCTTGGGGATTTCACCCCTGATAATGGCCTTAGTCAAGATCCATAGAGTGGTATTGTGACTGGTCATTGGGAGTGCTGGTGGTGCTGTCAGGGTGGTTCTGCTGAGGGTCCACAAAGGTCATGCCCTGCTGGACACCAACGTTGGGGACGTAAAGATAGGGTGGCCCATTCCATCGCTCGTGATTGAGGTGCATGCTTGACATTATTTTGCTCATGCGGTCGACATTCCATTGGTTGTACCACGCTTGCTCGTCCTGCAGCCTCCTGAAATCATTGTAAAAACCATCAAACTAGTAACTCATGCCATAAGTACCTGCCAACATCTCTACCATGTCATCTCTGATCCTGGTTATCTCTCCCTCAATGTGACCCATCCTGCCATCAATGATCATGAACCTGTCAGAGATGCTCATCATCGGCTGCATCCTTACTTGCACCTCTTCTTGGGGATGATTACCACTAGCCTGACTGCTACCAGCACCTGTACTAATACCAATTGCCCCCTCGGGCATCAAATCCGTACCACCAATACCATTAGGCCTACAGATGTTATTTTCAATGAGCTTGCTAATACCGATCATGGTGGTACTCTTGGAGATAGTCACCCATGCCAATCTCTCGGGGGTCATCAAACCGAGGCTCCTACCTAACCTACCAATAAAATGGGCACCTTGGATCTTGCTTTTTGCCTGGGCTCCCTTAGCCCGATCAGACAAAAACTTGGCCAATTGCCATGGAACATTAATGATTCGACCTCCATCCATTCCTTCCAATAAAAACAAATCATCCAATGTAACCTTTCCCTAGAAGCATGCCTTGCCCTTACCGAAAGAGCAATGAGCCTATGAACCAACCTACGAGTAGGACTTTTGATCGAGTTGTAGGATGGTGGCCTAGAGTTGTATTCAGCTGCAGTGGAAATAGTTTGGACATAGGTGGTGGGGTTGTAATCATCGGGCCTATTCCTCCAACACTGCTCATAAAAGAAGCCAAATTCTCTTGATTCCAATTCTTCCTCAGTGTACAAACCCATAGCCAAGATAAATTGCTTTATTGTCCATTGATGCTTCACTCCTCCAATCTGAAGCCATAAGCACTTCTTATTGAGAGTTGTAATTGCTTCATCTAAGTAAACACTCGCCAAGAATTCCCTCACGTATTCTGGGATAACCGACTCAGCAATCTCGAATAATCTCATCCAAGCTTCGCAAGAGAAACTCCTCTTATACCCATTTCTAAAGTGGTGTATTTAATCCTGCAAAACTTTCTTAGTTCCTTCATCGCCTTTTTATTACTGACCGTACTAAAAGTTGCGAAATCAAGTGCCTCAAGAGTGTCAATTTCCTTCTTAGCAAGCAATTCATAGTCTCTTAAACACTCACCCCTGGCTTGTTCACTGTAACCAAAGAACTGAGCCCAAACAGCGGGGTTGTATTCATTATTTTCTGCAAAGAATGGAAACAGGTAAGAGGTATGTAAACAAGCTACATCGTAGCTTCAAAGAGCAGCTACGCCGTAGTTACACACTGGCGGCAATCCAAACTCAAATAAAAGGGTTATGCGATTTATTAGCTACGCCGTAACCTTAAAATTTTACCCAAAATAAAACTATTACAATATAAATGAGTGGTGTGCTCACGCCAAGTCCAATTTTAATGTCAAATGATAAATATTACGCCAAATATTCACTAAACAATAACAATCCAAAGGGAGTCCTAAAAACTAATAGGAAACATGAATAAATTATCCTAGGATCATATTGTAGTGGCCAATTATATCAAACATATAATGAAATTAAAAATCCCCAATTTTTCAATCACATAAACCCTAACTATGAAAGTTGAAAAAGTTGTGAATCAAGATTCAATTACCTGCCATGGATGTCCTAGAGATGATTAGAAACAAACAGGAAGTAAATTTTTCGAAATTTTTTTACTGAGGATGCGGAAGATAATTTTTTGTGGTAAAAACCTAATATGAAAATGGTACCCCAGTATATATACTGAAGTGAAGCTACGACGTAGTTTGGTTTTGAGTTACGCCGTAACCTAATTTCGAGGTTATATAAAAGTTTATAATAAAGATTAACTACGGTGTAATAGATTTCAGTAACTATGCCGTAAATGGATTTTTGTAGAACTTTTAATTTTATTAAAAATTTTAAGGATATATAGCAATACGAGAGAACGAATTACGTACCTGAGTTATGAGTAGTCAGGCATATCCGCCTCATATAATAGGTCAAATAAACATACCTCAAATTCTTTCAAATAAACTGCTCCCCGGCAGCGGCGCCAAAAACCTGATGCGTATTTCCATCCTGCATTAAATTTATAAACTAAGATATACAAGGATAAACACATACTAACGGGCAGAGAACCCGATCGAATGTAGCAAAGCCTAGGTAAATCCGAGTGTCGTCCCTAAGAGCTGTTGTGAAAGAAATCAAAGTATGTTATAGTACAATGATTGAGATAAGATAATGAATTTGATATAGAATGTTGGTTTGTAGTTGTTAAACCTACAGATTCAGGCAAGAGATAGACAGTGAAAAGATAAAGTCTTAACCAAGCTTATCAAGTCATTGTTCAGGTTCACTAAACTACATACAGTGGCATAAATATCACTAAGAATTGTAGGGTAAAGTCATCCTAGCCTATCTTCCCTAATATCGTCTCCGGAACCACAGGCACTACCCCATGCTAGTAAGCGGAGATTGGATACTCGGTTGAGTCATCACACGCCAAATCTAATAGATCACATTCGTTAGAGATTCGGCCTCTCGGATTTTAGATCTCTCTAACTTCTTAAGTACCCCCACTTGTAAGTTGATCCTATGGTCAATTCGCGCACAAGGTCCGTGGTCAGTTGTCATCCCAATCATATCCTCGCAATCTACCAGACTAGGGTCCTATGGTCAATTCTCCTAGCCTTCTAGATAAACTGAGGCTTCAGCTCAATTTAATCTAGCATAATAGATACAAACAAGCTTATATTACTACCGAAACTAGTGTAAATGAATGGACAAAGAAGATATCTATATGAAGAAATAAAAGAGAACAAATAACTAAACAAAACTTAAATTAATAAAATGAATTCATCGAATGATTATTGGAAAAGCATAAGAGAATCCAAACTCGAATACGATCATAGTAGACGAGAACTTCCATCTCCGAACTTCTAAAACTAACTCCTTCTTCTGTGGTTGCTCTCCCCAAACCCTAGAAAGGTTTGGGAAAGGGGAGATGATCTTCAAGGTGAAAATTCTTCTTGTATTTATAGGCAGGAAAGAGCTACGGCGTAACGTTATTAGTAGTTACGCCGTAGCTTGTGTTATCTTCAAATGATCTTATCCATGGAGCTAGTTACGGCGTAGTTGAATTGAGTAGTTACGCCGTAACCTTGCTACGTCGTAGTTATCTTGAAATGCTATGCCGTAGTCTTCACAAATTTCATTAAGTTCCCATGAAGTCGTCATTACGCCGTAACATCATCACCAGTTACAGCGTAGTCTTGAATATGAAGATAATTCCACGTCATAATTAAGCTACGGCGTAACATCATCACGTAGTTACACCTTAATCTTCATGTTGTAGGAGCCCGTTGTCTAGTTTTTGTCCGTATTGAATCCAACTTCGTTCAATTTTCGCTTCATACGCTATTACTGGTCCTGAAACAAAACACGAAGGAATAAGACAATACTAATAACAACATTAGGCTAAAATGGTCAATAAATAGGGGAAATTGATACTTAAAAAATCATATTATTTGATGTCATCAGGTGGTTACTTGGATTTACATATTACATTCGAGTTCATGTTTATCTTTTTCAACATAAGGCCTAAGCGGCTAAGCAGGCTTCGTCTTTGGCTAAGGCTTAGCCTTTGACTCAGACTGCTTCTTAGACCTCTTAGAACTAGGACCAACATTTGCTTATGATTCAACTCCTTCATCTTCTTTCTCGACATTAGGATGTCTCCTTTTTGAAGGAACATCTTTCAAAAGAGAGAGTCATGATGGTCCAAAGGCTTAGTAAATCTAGATTTTTTGGTGGTTTAGGGGGAGGAGTTTCAGCGGCTTCACTTACTTCATTGATGTGAGGTAAGGATGGTTTAGGCTTCTTTTTAGTTGTTAACTTTTTACGAGTATGGGAAGATGTTGTTTTAGGATTTGCATGCCCTGCATAAACATTTGACGATTTGTAAGAAAACATAAACTACATGTAATAACAAGTTAAATCACATGTGATTTAACTACATGTAAATAACTTTATGCTTAAGTCACAAGTGATTTTGTAATGTAAACTAATCAGTTATGTAACGATGAGTTTGGCTATAGTGAGAGTGTGCATATTTGAAAAATATGTTCAAAACAATAATTTACATTCGTCTTGATGGATAAACAAGTAAAGATGATCTGTGAACAAAAGTACCTTTAGGAACATTAGTAGCTTCTCGTGAAGCTTTATCTTTCAAAAACGGCGATGTTTTCAAAATAGTATTAACTCTAACATTATCTACTACAAAATATCAGCATCAAAGGTTAAAACTCAACAAGCAAAAAACTAAATAACATATAACACTTCATAACGCTAATTGGACGAAATTCAAACGAAAACACATAAACTCACTAAAACTATAAACCACAAAGTAAACTTATCTAGAAAATCAAGTGATAATCACCGCTTAAGATTCTCCAACATAGTAGCAATGTAGTAGTCATAAGATTTGAAATGTAGGATCCGAGACTTATAAATTAACAGGCAGAAATATTTGTATGGTACAATCCAAAACTTTAAAAAGCTAGCAAAAAACAAAGATAAAAAGAATGTTCCAAGACTGATTAATAAATAATGCACAACAAGATAATCACAAAAGCATGAAAGGTACAACATTTTAATCTAGTCAAAGTTCATCATTCAATAAACACTAAGTATACATTTATCATTTCTTGAGTTTGGAGTCTTTCATTAGTCAACAACCATGAATACAGGCAAGTCATGTTATTAAGTTGTAAAACAGGACTTGAACACACATCGTTCAATGGACTAGAGATGCAAGAAAATTGTCACTTTAGAATCAAACTTTGAAGAAACAAATTAGTCGGAGTTTGGGTTGTGTTTATCTCAAGTGGGTAAAATTTCTTCAGAGGAATGCGTCAATCAGATTAAAACTTGAAAGCCGCCAAAGTCTAACTTTCAATGGTATGAACAGGTTTTAAGATGAATGAAAGAAATCATGACAGAGCCTAAAAAATTGATTACTATATGAGAATGAGATTAATGAGTCTTGTATTATTTGGCTTTTTTAGTAATCTGTTTCCACTTTTCAAAAGACGATACAATCATTAGAACAGGCAAAGTAGATATCGATTGATTCTTTTGACTAATATGATTTTTGTAAACCTACAAAATAACTTAGTAGAACCGAATTGAAAATATGAGCTGACAAGTAAAAATGAATCAGTTCAATCTTGAATTCATGTCTAGGTTGAGTACCAACCATTCAAAATAACTACCAACTACTAGTGCAATAGGATAGGATTATCATGGTATTCCCCTCGTAAGAAACTTATAATCTTAATTATGAAAACTATCATACATAAATTTCAAAGCCATATATAAACTATTATGCACACCAAGGTACTAATTCATATATATTGCGACTTTTGCGACAATGGAATCAAAGCAAAAGCATACTAGCCATAAAACAATTACATCTACACAAACAAACATGCTGACATGAAAGACAAAGATGGAGTAACTTTCCAACCCAACTTCAGATCGAGTCATGTTTAGGCCATCAAGTACCAAGTTAGTTCTTGCCCAAAGACGTTGCCTAGGCTACTAAATGAAGTCTTAATTTCTCCTAGTGACACCAACAAACCGATGACGAGTGCCTAGTTATAAGCTTACAAGGGAACGAATTGCCATGATTGTTCTTGATGGCCTCCAAAATTACANTGTAGGATCCGAGACTTATAAATTAACAGGCAGAAATATTTGTATGGTACAATCCAAAACTTTAAAAAGCTAGCAAAAAACAAAGATAAAAAGAATGTTCCAAGACTGATTAATAAATAATGCACAACAAGATAATCACAAAAGCATGAAAGGTACAACATTTTAATCTAGTCAAAGTTCATCATTCAATAAACACTAAGTATACATTTATCATTTCTTGAGTTTGGAGTCTTTCATTAGTCAACAACCATGAATACAGGCAAGTCATGTTATTAAGTTGTAAAACAGGACTTGAACACACATCGTTCAATGGACTAGAGATGCAAGAAAATTGTCACTTTAGAATCAAACTTTGAAGAAACAAATTAGTCGGAGTTTGGGTTGTGTTTATCTCAAGTGGGTAAAATTTCTTCAGAGGAATGCGTCAATCAGATTAAAACTTGAAAGCCACCAAAGTCTAACTTTCAATGGTATGAACAGGTTTTAAGATGAATGAAAGAAATCATGACAGAGCCTAAAAAATTGATTACTATATGAGAATGAGATTAATGAGTCTTGTATTATTTGGCTTTTTTAGTAATCTGTTTCCACTTTTCAAAAGACGATACAATCATTAGAACAGGCAAAGTAGATATCGATTGATTCTTTTGACTAATATGATTTTTGTAAACCTACAAAATAACTTAGTAGAACCGAATTGAAAATATGAGCTGACAAGTAAAAATGAATCAGTTCAATCTTGAATTCATGTCTAGGTTGAGTACCAACCATTCAAAATAACTACCAACTACTAGTGCAATAGGATAGGATTATCATGGTATTCCCCTCGTAAGAAACTTATAATCTTAATTATGAAAACTATCATACATAAATTTCAAAGCCATATATAAACTATTATGCACACCAAGGTACTAATTCATATATATTGCGACTTTTGCGACAATGGAATCAAAGCAAAAGCATACTAGCCATAAAACAATTACATCTACACAAACAAACATGCTGACATGAAAGACAAAGATGGAGTAACTTTCCAACCCAACTTCAGATCGAGTCATGTTTAGGCCATCAAGTACCAAGTTAGTTCTTGCCCAAAGACGTTGCCTAGGCTACTAAATGAAGTCTTAATTTCTCCTAGTGACACCAACAAACCGATGACGAGTGCCTAGTTATAAGCTTACAAGGGAACGAATTGCCATGATTGTTCTTGATGGCCTCCAAAATTACGCATCCCAAGTTTTCTACCATCACCTCATAATTAACCATTTTCACAAATACTTCAGATAGCAAATTATAAACATCAAACAATTAAACATGATACATTTTTGCCACATCATATCAATACCAGCATCAACTAACAAATTATAAACTAATTAATTCACCAGATGTATAACTAGCGTGTAAGGTAAAAAAAAAGTAATAATAATGACGTCATCATTAAACTTAAATTCTATAACACAATCACAAAGTGACTGCATTAATATCAAATCAGCATAATATATACAATAATGAAAAAAATACATCACTATCGAGTTAACTTTTTACCAAAAGCGTTCATATCCTTTGCGATTTCCTTTCGAATATTCATAATATTGATCCTTGTTATGATTTAACCGAATGCATATAAAGATTTTGGGGAAAAACCGAGAGTTAGGTGGTTGAAATAGTTATGGGAGTGTATGTGTTGACAGGAGAGTGAACGAGAAGGTAAGTGTCAATAAATGAGATTGTTTTGAATGAGGCGATGGGTGGTTGAGAGAAGTGCAATTGTTTGAGTGTGCTTGATAAGGGGATAAATGTGCCAAACACGTGATTTACCTTTTGTTATGAAATAACTGTTTTGCCCTTCCATGTTTATTTTATTACAAAATGTGTTATTCAAACCAGCAATCGGTTGAAAGAAAATAAAATATGGTAGTCTTATTATTTGATCTTTGAAAAAAAGTCAATCTACAAAGAACCAAACTCTACACTTTAATATAACAAAATAACCCATGAACCAATTAAATTTCGTATTTCTACTTATTTTAGATTGTTAACTTTAGCATTTTTCATTGGGTAAATTACACAGATAGGTAACGAACTTTGAAAAATTTCTAATGTTAGGTAACGAACTTTCAAAAATACTAATTTAACCAACCTAACTTGTTGAAACCGTCAAAGTTATGCAATATGTGTTACTTTTGCAATTGGTCACCGGTTGCATCGGTCACCACTTAAAAAATGCCATTTTTTTTATTAAAGCATGTTATATTAGTATTTTGTAGGAAGTACAGGCTGTGGTCCCTCCTTCATATATACTGCAAACCTTAAACCTAAAACCTAAAACCTAACTCTCTCCCTCTCTCTTGATACTGCCACCGCCGTCACCATCAATCACCACCGTCACCATCACGATACCGCCACTCCCACAACCAAAACAACACCACACCTAACCTTAAATCGTCTTTGTGAGCATTATTTTGAAGTCCACGCGTGTGAATCATCACCACACGCGCCACCACCACCACCATTTTTGTCTCATTTTCTTGTCTTGGTAAGCATAAAACGTAGATCTAAAGGTAAAGTTAACAACCACATCGATTCACAACCTTGTACGAATCGTCGTGAGCAAAAAACGAGTAAGAAATGGTTATATTTAGGTAATAAAGACTAGAAACATGTTGAATCATCATCATGTGTCGCGTTTTATTTTCTTGGGTTGCGTACCGAGAGCTCAAACTCTCATACGAGTTCTCTTGGTTGGTCTCGAGCTCATTTTGAGCTTATTTGGTAACATACGGGCTTATTTGGTTCTTGTTTGGAGTTGGTTTGCAAGCTAACCGTGACCCACGAATCAGGTTTTGTTGATTATAGGATTAGTTGGGATTTGGGTGTGAGATTTGGTATTTGTGGTTTGGATTTGATCCGATTGGTTACATGGTACTTATATATTGTTAATTAGATGCCTTGGGCATGAATTTCACAAGTCATACTATATCTAGACCACAAATTTATAAGTTTTAGCTAGGATGGATTTAAATAGGGTTGGCAATTGATCGGATCAGCAGAACATTGTCAATTTGTTTTTGATCCGCCCATGTCAATATTCAAAGTCTTTTAATTATTCATCCACATCTCTTCTGAGAAATTGATAACCGGATATCCATCGGGTTCAAGATAATGTCTTCATTAAGGAATATTTTATTATACGTGGGGCAATATGCAGCCAAAATATCAGCTTAATAATTGACATTTTACATGTACAACATTGAAACAGAACCCTAAGAATTTTTCTTGGAAGAGAATTGTTCTTACAAAAGAACATGTAAAAGGATCTGTGTACCCAGTACAAAAAGATTTTAGTGTTGGACATGGAAAGGAGAAGAGATTGTGTGTTGTAATTGGACAGTGAAAAAGGTTAATAAACCTAGTTAAAATAGTCGATATTTATTTACCAAGGTATGTGTATTTTGAGCTGACTCCACTCCAACCCGTTTAGACCCCTTGCCAACCCGACCATTTTGCCACACCGGTTTCAACAAATAACAGTGTGAGTTTGCAGCAAAAAGCTACATGCAATCTTTACACGAAATAAAAATCTAAGTGGGTCCAACAAGCTGACATGACACTCAAAACGGTCATATAGTCTAACATTGCCGGTTTCAACAAGTTTTGTTGGTTATATTAATATTTTTGAGAGTTCGTTACCTAACATTAGAAATTTTTCAAAGTTCGTCACCTATTTATCTAATTTACCATTTTTCATTAAAAAAAATGTTTCCAACAGTACCTTATTGGCAAAAAAATATTTTTTAAACTTATTTTTTTTTTAATCTTTTGTTAACATAAGAATAGTCTTTTCCACAAATACAAAACCCGTGAGTTGCACGTGACCCTCTCTTATGTCACCACCCCCTTCTTATTAGACACTAGACTGAAACATTCACTGATAAATCACCACCGCTTCATAAACACACTCGCCGGCGATTTAACCTCCGCCATCGGATTCTACCTCAAAACACTTATTTATAATTCATTTATAAAAAAAGGTATTCTTTTTTTCAAGCCCTAGGTTATAAATTTTTATAAGTTTGTATAAAAATGTGTAAATTACTGATTGTTTGGTTTTTGATTGACTTTTGTGTCGAGTTTTATTAAATTTTACATTTTTGTTTTATTTAATGTTTTGAAAGTTATGATTTTTGAGGTTTATTGTTGATGTTGTTATGTTTATCTGAGTGAATTATTATTACTTTTTATGAATAAGTAATCTTTTTAATTGAATTGCAATTGAAAATGGTGTTAAAAATTGAAAGTTCTAGTGTTTGTTATGGTTTAGGGTTTTACGTGTTTGTTTCGAGCTCAAGTTATGTTTTTTCTTNAAACTAATTAATTCACCAGATGTATAACTAGCGTGTAAGGTAAAAAAAAAGTAATAATAATGACGTCATCATTAAACTTAAATTCTATAACACAATCACAAAGTGACTGCATTAATATCAAATCAGCATAATATATACAATAATGAAAAAAATACATCACTATCGAGTTAACTTTTTACCAAAAGCATTCATATCCTTTGCGATTTCCTTTCGAATATTCATAATATTGATCCTTGTTATGATTTAACCGAATGCATATAAAGATTTTGGGGAAAAACCGAGAGTTAGGTGGTTGAATAGTTATGGGAGTGTGTGTGTTGACAGGAGAATGAATGAGAAGGTAAGTGTCAGTAAATGAGATTGTTTTGAATGAGGCGATGGGTGGTTGAGAGAAGTGCAATTGTTTGAGTGTGCTTGATAAGGGGATAAATGTGCCAGACACGTGATTTACCTTTTGTTATGAAATAACTGTTTTGCCCTTCCATGTTTATTTTATTACAAAATGTGTTATTAAATACCAGCAATCGGTTGAAAGAAAATGAAATATGGTAGTCTTATTATTTGATCTTGGAAAAAAAGTCAATCTACAAAGAACCAAACTCTACACTTTAATATAACAAAATAACCCATGAACCAATTAAATTTCGTATTTCTACTTATTTTAGATTGTTAACTTTAGCATTTTTCATTGGGTAAATTACACAGATAGGTAACGAACTTTGAAAAATTTCTAATGTTAGGTAATGAACTTTGAAAAATACTAATTTAACCAACCTAACTTGTTGAAACCGTCAAAGTTATGCAATATGTGTTACTTTTGCAATTGGTCATCGGTTGCATCGGTCACCACTTAAAAAAAGCCATTTTTTTTATTAAAGCATGTTATATTAGTATTTTGTAGGAAGTACAGGCTATGGTCCTTCCTTCATATATACTGCAAACCTTAAACCTAAAACCTAACTCTCTCCCTCTCTCTTGATACTGCCGCCACCGTCACCATCAATCACCATCGTCACCATCACGACACCGCCATTCCCACAACCAAAACAACACCACACCTAACCTTAAATCGTCTTTGTGAGCATTATTCTGAAGTCCACGCGTGTGAATCATCACCACACGCGCCACCACCACCACCATTTTTGTCTCGTTTTCTTGTCTTAGTAAGCGTAAACGTAGATCTAAAGGTAAAGTTAACCACCACATCGATTCACAACCTTGTATGAATCGGTGTGAGAAAAAAATGAGTAAGAAATGGTTATATTTTGGTAATAAAGACTAGAAACATGTTGAATCATCATCATGTGTCGCGTTTTATTTCCTTGGGTTGCGTACCGAGAGCTCAAACTCTCGTACGAGTTCTCTTGGTTGGTCTCGAGCTCATTTTGAGCTTATTTGGTAACATACGGGCTTATTTGGTTCTTGTTTGGAGTTGGTTTGCGAGCTAACCGTGACCCACAAATGAGGTTTTGTTGATTATAGGATTAGTTGGGATTTGGGTGTGAGATTTGGTATTTGTGGTTTGGATTTGATCCGATTGGTTACATGGTACTTATATATTGTTAATTAGATGCCTTGGGCATGAGTTTCACAAGTCATACTATATCTAGACCACAAATTTATAAGTTTTAGCTAGGATGGATTTAAATAGGGTTGGCAATTGATCGGATCAGCAGAACATTGTCAATTTGTTTTTGATCCGTCCATGTCAATATTCAAAGTCTTTTAACTCCATATTATTCATCCACATCTCTTCTGAGAAATGGATAACCGTATATCCATCGGGTTCAAGATAATGTCTTCATTAAGGAATATTTTGTTATACGTGGGGCAATATGCAGCCAAAATACCAACTTAATAATTGACATTTTACATGTACAGCATTGAAACAGAACCCTAAGAATTTTTCTTGGAAGAGAATTGTTCTTACAAAAGAACATGTAAAAGGATCTGTGTACCCAGTATAAAAAGATTTTAGTGTTGGACATGGAAAGGAGAAGAGATTGTGTGTTGTAATTGGACAGTGAAAAAGGTTAATAAACCTAGTTAAAACAGTCGATATTTATTTACCAAGGTATGTGTATTTTGAGCTGACTCCACTCCAACCCGTTTAGACCCCTTGCAAACCCGACCATTTTGCCACACCGGTTTCAACAAATAACAGTGTGAGTTTGCAGCAAAAAGCTACATGCAATCTTTACACGAAATAAAAATCTAAGTGGGCCCAACAAGCTGACATGACACTCAAAACGGTCATATAGTCTAACATTGCCGGTTTCAACAAGTTTTGTTGGTTATATTAATATTTTTGAGAGTTCGTTACCTAACATTAGAAATTTTTCAAAATTCGTTACCTATCTGTGTAATTTACCCTTTTTCATTAAAAAAAATGTTTCCAACAATACCTTATTAGCAAAAATATTTTTTAAACTTATTTTGTTAATCTTTTGTTAACATAAGATTAGTCTTTTTCACAAATACAAAACCCGTGACTTGCACGTGACCCTCTCTTATGTCACCACCCCCTTCTTATTAGAGACACTAGACTGAAACATTCACTGATAAATCACCACCGCTTCATAAACACACTCGCCGGCGATTTAACCTCCGCCGTCGGATTCTACCTCAAAACACTTATTTATAATTCGTTTATAAAAAAAGGTATTTTTCTTTTTCAAGCCCTAGGTTATAAATTTTTATAAGTGTGTTACTGATTGTTTGGTTTTTGATTGACTTTTGTGTCGAATTTTATTGAATTTGACATTTTTGTTTTATTTAATGTTTTGAAAGTTATGATTTTTGAGGTTTATTGTTGATGTTGTTATGTTTATCTGAGTGAATTATTATTACTTTTTATGAATAAGTAATCTTTTTAATTGAATTGTTGTTGAAAATGGTGTTAAAAATTGAAAGTTCTAGTGTTTGTTATGGTTTAGGGTTTTACGTGTTTGTTTCGAGCTCAAGTTATGTTTTTTATTGGATTTTGATTCTATAGGCGTAGTTATCGTATAATTTGTTATCGATGAGTGATGAGTCGCCGCGCCAACCTTCTCAAAAAAGGGGAGGTCTTTACCCGGTTTGTGTCTGTGTGGCAGTAAACAGAGAAGTAAATCTCAGTTAAACAGTTTCGAATAACCAATTAAGCTTTCACATTGTTTTGTTTATGATTGAAGTCCGTGTCCCGCTTTATTGAATTTGACATTTTGATGTATGTTTCAGGTTTATTGCTGTCTAGGGTTTTACATGTTGCTTTTAAGTTGAAATTTTGTTTTTATGAATCAATTTTCAGTTTTTATGGCGTCTGGATTGTTAATTTGTGTAACAATCATGAATCATTCAGATATAAATTGTGCCTGAACATGGAGTTACCTTGTGATTTTGTGGAACATGATTACGATTCTTTTAAAGATATATAAGGTTTAGTGAATATATAGTTTGGATTTGTATATTTCTATTGAACTGTGACGATCGTATCATTTGGCGTGTAGTGTTGAAAGATGACGTGATGAATGTGTGACATTCATTCTAGGGGAATCTGGTCTTTTAGCTCTTACGTAAGAAGATGTATTCTTTTAAAGGACCATGTACCACGTTTAGTTACTATTTAAAGTTGAATGTAGGATCGTAATTTTGTGGCCTAATTTCTTTACTTGATGTGTATTGGTCCTATTTTGTGACTAGCTGAGGCGGATCTTGTTGGGAGGTTAATTATGAATGTTATGTACTAAAATAGTAAAACAGGGGTTATCTGTGTGCAACACGAACATGTAGTACTATCGTGGTCTTCCTAAAAGATTTTAATATCTTTGTATAATTATTTAACTTATCATCTAAATTGTATTGCACGGAGAAATTTGCATTCAGAATTGTTTTATTGTTAAAAGACCTTCCAAAAGTGCAAAAGAAACACCTTGTAACGCCCTACAGCGCACATAATGTTTGTTTTCCCTAGGTTTTAAGTGTCGCTTTCTAGTTGAATTTATGTTTCCCTGTGTGAAATTTGGTCGTATAGGCATTTGTATTGTTAATTAAAGAAAATGCAAAAGAACTAAATGTATGTTACACAAGTATGAATCATTAATGTGTTAATGGTGTTGGAATAAGCTGTGACATTGTTACAATTTGCGACGTTCGCCTGAGCTTTGGTTCAACGAGATTTTGGAGAACGTGATTAAGTGTAGTGACTGTGAAGTATGGACGAATTTTTTTATTTTATATTCGTTAGTTTTATGTTGTTACTAGTTGAGGCAGATCTTATTGTCAGATTAATGATGGTTGTAATATTTCCCAATTTGGGGTTATCGGCATGCCCCATGACAATATAAGACATTATGGACTTTTTATAACTTTTGATGTCTACTAACCAATTTATTTGGCCCTGATAAATATGAATTCGCAGTTATCTTATGTGATAAAAAAAACCTTCCAAACATGCAAAAGAAACGCCTCTCCGCATGCTTTTTAAACCAAGTGTTTGTCTTCTTTGCATTTTTGGCTCTCTAGTGAGTTTATGTATTTGTGTCATCATGGTGCATAGTTTCTTTTGCAGGGTTTAATATTTTTGTGGACATGTCTAACAAGAGACCTCGCGATCATGGAGCATCTGAGTCCCATGGAAAAGGGAAGTGGCAAAAGTCGGCTTTCTTTACTTCTGTAGATACATCTTTCAAAATTGCACCAGGTAGCACTGTTTTCAGATTGCTTTGCCCTACTTCTAAGGCTGGAAGTCTTATTGGGAAGGGTGGAGATAAGATATCACAGATACGCCAAGAGAGTGGTGCCAAGGTGAGGGTTGAGGAAACTCTCCCTGGATGTAACGAGAGAGTAGTTGTCATTGCTGGCTCCGAGGAAGATAACCGACTCCTCAACAATCAGAGCAAAAACGCTGATGAAGAAACTAAGGAAACTCAAGCAACCGAAGGAACTGATAATACTGACAAACATGATGAAGGCAGTGAACAAAAGCCATCTGTTCAAGGGGAAGAAACACAATCAGAAAAGGTTACGCCAGCCATTCAGAAGGGTCTGTTTCTCGTGTTTGATCGAATGTTTGAGGGTGAACCGACCACGAATGGAGGAGGTGAAGATGGTACTAAGGAGGCTTCCGTTTGTGTTTTGAGGCTATTAGTACCTTCTTCTCAAGTGGGTTGTATTTTGGGTAAAGCTGGCATTATGATAAAACAATTGGCGTCTGAAAGTGGTTCACAAATTCGGGTTCTTCCTAAGGACAAACTTCCTGCTTGTGCTACCTCTTCTGATGAACTGATCCAGGTAGTTATATTTGTTTCCCTATTGTCCGTCATAGTTGTCAAAACTTGATGTCTTCCGAGGTTGATCATATTTTATTGTGTTTTTGAAATATTGCTAGTTTGCTTACACACAGTTAAAACTTTTGGCGCTTGCATCTTTTCCTATTTGTAAAGGATCATATTGTAAACTTAGGAAATAAAATCTAGTTAATTACTAAAACATTCCTACTACTTACTAAGTTGCTTTAATAGACCAATTACCATGGGCCTGAATCGTTGAGAAGACAGAAACCCTATTTACAAAATTTTCTGCTAATATAAAAGTGACGTGAACCCAATATCAATTTTTTTTAGATTGTAAACCTCTCCATAAAACCAAGATTTTAGACATAATTTCATGGTCTGAAAAGTCGAGACATAAACTTTTTACAAGCCAAGGCTTATTATTTAGAATGACGATCAAAATATACCATGATGGAATGATGCTCTTTTTTACATAAAAGCGCATTATGGTTGCTTACGTCATCCCCTCTCATTCATCTTCCTTAATAAATAAGTATATACGAGATGGACTTTCCCACTAAAATGCTTTCTGGTTCATGTAATACTAACTTGTTTGTTTGCTTCCTCATAAGCTATCTGGAGACTTGAATGCGGTTAGGAAAGCTCTTCAATCTGTTTCGCAGCAGCTTTTGGATCATCCACCTCGAGAAAATGATTCTTACTCTGCGAACCCGAGCGGTTCGTCTCATTCCTTTGGTAACTCTAATCCTCGTTCAGATGTATATCCCGCTTTCTCTCATGGACGACCATTCGCTGAAGCACCTAATGATGGTTTTAGTGGTCCTTTTGGACCAATGGATCCTTCTCAAGAGATGCTAACCTACCGCTTGATATGCCCTGACGAGAAGGTGGGAGGTGTAATTGGAAAAGGAGGAGCTGTTGTCAAGGCACTTCAATATGAGACTGGATGTGACATTAAAGTCCTTGACCGTACTCCTGATTCAGATGACCGTGTCATTATCATATCCGGACCATCGGTATGACCTCATATTTCTTAATCTGTCATATTTTTTTTTTACCATCTCCCTTTAATTTGTTTCCCACTTTGACTTATGATGTAACAAAAATGAGGGAAATGCTTACAATCAACTGTTTTTTGCAGAATCCAGATGAGCCAATGTCTGCTCCTCAAGATGCAGTTCTTCGTGTGCAAACAAGGATAATTAGGGCTGCACCTGAGAACAAGGAACAAGGTCCTACAGGAAAAATTATAATATCCTCGAATCAAATTGGATGTGTCCTTGGCAAGGGTGGTGCCGTTATATCAGAGATGAGAAAGTCAACTGGGGCTTATATTCGTATACTGGGAAAGGATCAAACCCCACAATATGCTGCGCGAAATGAAGAAGTAGTTCAGGTATGGTGTACACTGTTGAGTTACCGATGGCTGCAGCATTTTCATTTTGCCTCTAATTGGATTGATTAATTTAGATATTTGCAAATGGACCAAATATATGAATTTTAGTTACTATTTTGGTAGTCTCTTTCTTTGACTGGCTAACATAGGTGCTTGTGGTTATAGATAAACGGTGATTCTGATGCTGTTCATGAGGCTCTTTTGCAAATAACCTCAAGGTTGCGTGAGCATTTCTTCCGGAATGCATTTCCTCCTATGAATCATCATCCAAGTGCACCATTTCCTGATCATGGACCACCATTTCCTCCTTTTATGAGGAGAGAACTTTCTCCACCAGGAAGGTACTCTTCATTTAACCAGTTTGATGCTGGAATCCCACCGCACGGTGGATTTCACCCGCATGAGGATCACCCTCCATTTATGCATGATCACCATGGACCAGGCTTTGGCCACCATATGCCTGAAAGATTTGCACCTTCAGGACCATGGGGCCCTCAGGTATTACTTCTCTACGTTCTGCTTCAAAGCAATTCATCATAATTTTTCCTGATCAATTGTGTAGTCGTCTGAGTCTTAGATTATGTAGTGAAAGTTTACTTGACAAATTTTATTTGCAGGGCGTGGAAGGTGGTGGCCCACTAGGATTCCCCGAATTTTCCCAAAGACGACCGGGTGGATTTGCAGGGTGGGTACATTTTCCTTTATAGTTACACACACTGACACACATATTAGAATGTTACTGTTTTTTATGTTCTTTTTCCTTTCTAATGAATCACTTTTGTAATCTCATAGCAGAAGTCACCATGCTGTAATCACAAGCACCACTGTGGAAGTAGTTGTTCCTCGTTCTGTTGTTCCTGCGATATATGGAGATGATGGTGGATGTTTAAAACAAATCCGTGAGGTATGCATCTTAAACATAGATTGTCTTGCCTAATTTGCATTCAGAGCTCAATTATATATTATCAATTGCTGAGTGGCTGGATGATTATAAGAATGTATCGCACCATAAGGAAAAATTGATTACTATATATTATTCTCTTTTAAGAAAATCGTCTGATCTTGCTTTCTCTCGGAATTTCAGTAGGTGTTTAATGTTTTTTTTTTATATCTCCATCTCGTAATTATGTATTCCTGATTATTAGAGCAATCATATACTTGATTGAATCTGAACCTGATTCATGACATTATATTATAAGGAACATTATCTTTGTAATAGAGAACGGGGGAGGGTGAAGCAGATAGCAACATCATTAGTAGCCTTAAGACTGTAAATTCTAATATAAGGAGTGGAGAAAGATAAGAGATTATCCATTTTAGTTGCTTGAAACTAGCACAACGCACATGGAATGTCACTTTGCTGACTATTACATTAGTAGCTAGTTAGTTATCAAGACATTTAGGGGAAGTAATTTAAGGCATGTGCATGGGCTTCGTGTGTGATTATATCTAGGGTTATCAAGTGTATTAGGCATTGATAGTATTTTTCTTAATGATGCAATTCTGTATATAAGGTCCAGAAAAAGTCCAGTATTGTGTAATTTAAGTCACAACTCTTGGACAAGTTTCACTTCTGTCTCTCTTGAAAGCACATATTACGAATATATGAAGGGTTTATTGTTTCCATCTGTCAATATATTTACTAGGTCATTCTTAGCTGCAACGTCTGTCTAAAGGGGGTTACAAAGACAATTTATTATCTCATTCAGATTTTAACCCCAGAGTAGGTGGAGTAGTTGGCCTTATCTGTTTATCCTTGCTCTATGAAAATTAATTATACGATGATACAATTATCTTGATAATATGTTGTATTTGCATTATTATGTTATTACTGATTGTATTTTCTTTAAAGATTGTGGGAAAACTCGGAATAAATTAATATCAGATTATTAACCAAGTTGGTGCGTATTTTGATATTTTACTGACCTTTCGCAAGAGGTAGTATCTGGTGAAAACAGAAACGAATTCTGAATTGATATCTTCTCTTATGGAACATTGATAAGCGTTACTTATATTCATGATATTTTTAATTGTAACTCTAGCATTCCTAATCATTCATTTCTTTTATTGCCATAATATATTTTATCATTAAGAGAGGTCGAATAGTTGTTTACCTTGCAAGGCAAAGTGGAATGCTCAACGTTAAAACATGATGTCTTTTGAACCTTACTTATTATTAGCGTTCTGAATAATGACGCACACATGTACAAATGTTGGTTGAGAGATTTTTAGAAATAAAAATGTTGTACAACTTATATAGAAACATTCGAAGACGAAGCGTTGCAATTTTATCTTGCAGAGGACACATAATAATTGCTTATTATTTGTATTAATTGCTTTATTACCTCAGAGAAATAATTTGGTGTTGTTTATGTCCAGATTTCTGATGCCAAAGTTATAATTAATGACGCAAAACCAGGAGCAAAAGAAACTTTGATCATAATATCCGGCACACCAGACCAGACTCATGCTGCACAGTCTCTTATTCAAGCCTTTGTCGTTATCGAGACTGAAAAATCTTGACCGCAGGTGATATTTATGTTCTGACATGAGGTTGTTTTCTGTTGTTTTGAGAACTAAATTTCTCAGTTAAAGATTTCCTTCATGTTGAATTGTAGATGGTTCACAGATTAGGAGTCTAATGAATGTTTATTCCAATAGAATCTTATGTGACTTTATGAATGCATGTTCTGTATCTGGCTAGTTCTCGAGCCGTCGTAATTCACCATTCTTTTTTTTAGATTTAATATGATCTGTAAATGTATCCAAGAAGACATCTTCAAAGTTAGGGCCTGGAGCCTTTACGTAAAAAAACAGCGTGAGATGTGCGTTCATCTTAGATCATCTGTCGATTGCCCTAAACATACATGGGACTAAATTTTTGGAACCGAATTTAACTCTCTTCTCAAAAAGCTGTGAATAAACGTGCTGGGTTTTTCCCCTCATGTGGGTTGCTAATCTATCCAAAGTTGCATCGATTTATTCGACATTTTCACAGGGAGCATGGGTTTTTTAGGGGTGAAAGAAATATAACAAAGAAAAGATTTCAAATGAGATCATAAAAGAAGTGAGTTGGAAGGAATCTACCAGTTAACCGGAGTTGTCTGTAGAAAGAACCCAGGGAAGGTCGAATAGGACATAACTCTAGTACAACAGTAATTAAGAGATATCATTTAGTACAACAGTAATTAAGAGAATATTTGCTACAAACAACAACAGGCAACACAATTCACTAGTAGACCAACTAACAACATCGAAGAAACCAATACTAGGGTTATCAAGTGCATTAGGCATTGATAGTATTTTTCTTAATGATGCAATTCTGTATATAAGGTCCAGAAAAAGTCCAGTATTGTGTGATTTGACATAAGAACCAAAACCCGAAAACCCAAAAAAACTGATCCCCAAAAACTGACTTATTTCAAAAAGGATTTTAATAAATAGAGAATGACCACAACCTACTCCACACACAAATATATATATATATATATATATATATATATATATATATATATATATATATATATATATTTTGCTCGTAAAAAACCATTGAAAATGTTCAATGTTTTTAGTAATGCTGTATTAAATTAGGCATCTTTGGGAATATAGACCTTAAATCACAACTCTTGGACAAGTTTCACTTCTGTCTCTCTTGAAAGCACATATTACGAGTATATGAAGGGTTTATTGTTTCCATCTGTCAATATATTTACTAGGTCATTCTTAGCTGCAACGTCGGTCTAAAGGCGGTTACAAAGACAATTTATTATCTCATTCAGATTTTAACCCCAGAGTAGGTGGAGTAGTTGGCCTTATCTGTTTATCCTTGCTCTATGAAAATTAATTATACGATGATACAATTATCTTGATAATATGTTGTATTTGCATTATTATGTTATTACTAATTGTATTTTCTTTAAAGATTGTGGGAAAACTCGGAATAAATTAATATCAGATTATTAACCAAGTTGGTGCGTATTTTGATATTTTACTGACTTTTCGCAAGAGGTAGTATCTGGTGAAAACAGAAACGAATTCTGAATTGATATCTTCTCTTATGGAACATTGATAAGCGTTACTTATATTCATGATATTTTTAATTGTAACTCTAGCATTCCTAATCATTCATTTCTTTTATTGCCATAATATATTTTATCATTAAGAGAGGTCGAATAGTTGTTTACCTTGCAAGGCAAAGTGGAATGCTCAACGTTAAAACATGATGTCTTTTGAACCTTACTTATTATTAGCGTTCTGAATAATGACGCACACATGTACAAATGTTGGTTGAGAGATTTTTAGAAATAAAAATGTTGTGCAACTTATATAGAAACATTCGAAGACGAAGCGTTGCAATTTTATCTTGCAGAGGACACATAATAATTGCTTATTATTTGTATTAATTGCTTTATTACCTCAGAGAAATAATTTGGTGTTGTTTATGTCCAGATTTCTGATGCCAAAGTTATAATTAATGACGCAAAACCAGGAGCAAAAGAAACTTTGATCATAATATCCGGCACACCAGACCAGACTCATGCTGCACAGTCTCTTATTCAAGCCTTTGTCGTTATCGAGACTGAAAAATCTTGACCGCAGGTGATATTTATGTTCTGACATGAGGTTGTTTTATGTTGTTTTGAGAACTAAATTTCTCAGTTAAAGATTTCCTTCATGTGGAATTGTAGATGGTTCACAGATTAGGAGTCTAATGAATGTTTATTCCAATAGAATCTTATGTGACTTTATGAATGCATGTTCTATATCTGGCTAGTTCTCGAGCCGTCGTAATTCACCATTCTTTTTTTTTTAGATTTAACATGATCCGTAAATGTATCCAAGAAGACATCTTCAAAGTTAGGGCCTGGAGCCTTTACGTAAAAAAACAGCGTGAGATGTGCGTTCATCTTAGATCATCTGTCGATTGCCCTAAACATACATGGGACTAAATTTTTGGAACCATCGAATTTAATTCTCTTTCTCAAAAAGCGGTGAATAAACGTGCTGGGTTTTTCCCCTCATGTGGGTTGCTAATCTATCCAAAGTTGCATCGATTTATTCGACATTTTCACAGGGAGCATGGGTTTTTTAGGGGTGAAAGAAATATAACAAAGAAAAGATTTCAAATGAGATCATAAAAGAAGTGAGTTGGAAGGAATCTACCAGTTAACCGGAGTTGTCTGTAGAAAGAACCCAGGGAAGGTCGAATAGGACATAACTCTAGTACAACAGTAATTAAGAGATATCATTTAGTACAACAGTAATTAAGAGAATATTTGCTACAAACAACAACAGGCAACACAAGTCACTAGTAGACCAACTAACAACATCGAAGAAACCCCACAACTTGCCAACCATGAAACATATGAGATCCGCCAGGAACAATCAGAAAACTGATACAATGCATGTCCAAGATAAACATAGAAAACCCACATTTTGAAGTTGAGTCGACAAACAATATAATAACACACCAGAAAAGGCGAATTTTGATGAGGCTGCATTGGCCGTATGCCCGTATGAAATGACTAAACATCTACCAAGTAGCTATAAAACCATATGATGAAACAATAATAAGAAGACCAAGTGTTTGATGATCCTTTGTTGTCTCCTTTACAAACTCTTTGATCATCAACCAATCTTTTGAACCATCTATACACGTTCTTCCCGATAGAAACAAGGTGATGGATAGCTCGTCTAGCTAACATGGTGATTATTTGTAACACATCCTTTTACACTATTTACAGTTTTGTTAATAAATAATCAAACATGTAATTTTTTGTTGCCTAAAAGCAGAATCAAATAAAACTGCTGAAAAATTCTTTCGTGAAGAAACACACGAATACTTGCAATATGATAGATATATTGTCAGGTCATATTTGTAGAATGAGATGGTGGTGGACTGGTGGATCACCTTTAGAGTTTAGACTGTTTGATACCTCAAAGTGGCGGAAAGGAAAGTTAATATCTGACAAAATTTAAATTCTGTCAAAAAAAGTTCATTGTCGTCACAGATATAAAAGCCATCTTTTCGTTGGTCTTAACGTTTGGTGGTGATTGTGGTAGTTACTAGTTCTAGACCGGTAATTTACCAATACTGTTACAAGGCTTTGATGTTAGTAAAAGATGTCGTTTTAACTACTGATGTTTTTCCATACATAACGACAATTTGAACCTCAAGACATTTTCATAAGCAACAACCACAATAGTACTTTAAGATACTTATTTTTAATTTCATATTACCAAATACGGTATTACATAATCACTCTGCTTCAAAGACTTGATACTTTTTTAGCTCATGAAGCAACCCCTGAATAGATCCTATACCTGCAACCAACGAAACTACCAAACATGTAAAACTAAGCATCTTTAGCCACAACCAAGTTGACGAAAATTTGGGGATGTTTGAGCGAACGAGGTGCATCTCTATTGGGAAGTAAACCGTCAATGGGTAGAAAGATATGGCTCCAATTAACCCTAAGAAGCTGTTGAAGAACGGGAAGATCATCGCTATCACTGTTGTCAACATCACATATGATGTTCTCCAACACAACCTAAGCATGTTAACTTTATATCCTCTAATGGAGTGTTCCTTCATTACAAACTTGCTTGTGGCCCATCTTTGTTTGCATTTCATTTCAACGAAACCAAATAAAGGTTGTGCGAACACCTGCAACATTGTGTAAGTTTTAGTATCAAATGTTTACTGACTAATCAAAAGGGGCTTATTATATACTAGTCGGATACCCGCGCATAGCGGCGGCGATAAATATAGTAAATGAATTAGTAGCCTAACTCTTCCCGCAATTCCCTACCCGCTTACTAAATTCGTTTCACAGCACTCCGATGTATATGTGTTAGTTGCATGTGTTTGCTTGGGTTTCCCATAGCTTTCCCGTGACATCATTATTCCCGCACATAAAATGACCCTCGCAATCTCTTACCCGTCAAACACTCCCCCAAAAGTATATGTTTTTGACGAATCAAGATTGTATTGATTGAAATAATGGTTAAAAATTGCAAAAAAATTGAATGAAAATAAAATAAACCCACTAAAAATGTAAAATCAAAAAACTCATAAAAATATATCAAAATGGATGTTGAATTAAAGAGCACAAAATTTTAGAAAATATAATGAAATTAGATCATAAAATAAATAAATAGATAAAAAGATATTTTAATTTGAAAATAAATGTAATTTTTTAGTGATTGGAGCTCCTTATCTTAATTTTTTATGGAGCCCACAATTTAAATGCTTTATTATATGTATAGATTATAATATACCTGATAAGCACCAACGAGGTGGATTACAATGCAGACGTTGGCAAAGTCAATGAGCCAAAAGGGTTCATAGAAACCGAAGCTAGTTAGGAAGTTTCCCGGTGCATTGTTACCGAACGCCGCATAACCTACACACCCGCAAAGGACATAGAACATGGTGGTCGTTGTGACCCCGACCAGCGATGCTTTTTTCATGACTCCGTTCTCTGGTGGATATGCTTTCAGTGTGTCCTGCATATTCAATCATTTAAAAAACACACTATTGTAATCTATCTCTAAAATATCTAAATACATCTTCGAGATATGTGTTTTCACTTGAAAGTTAATATATAGATGATCGAACATGGCAATAAATTAATTTTAAGTAGTTTTACAGTTATTATCATATCGAAATAATCTGACGTTATAGCATATATTTAGGACCCGTCGAAAATAGTGTAATCCAATTCAAACGTTTTCTTTCACAAATCACTTATCATCACCTGGATCTCAATAAGTACGGGCGAAAAAGAATAAGAAAAAGCAATATCCCCAATAGCTTGAAATGTTCTCCAAATCTTCTCTTGTCCCGAAACATCAACTCCTACTGTCACTCCTGTTAGACTTGTTCGTACATGCTCTCTTGCTGAAAATAAGTAAAATTCCCCTCTTACGCAAGAGTTCTAAGTATTTGAAACAACGATAGGTATGTATACAAAAATATACTACATATATGCATGAATGTAAACTCACTTGCAACTTTAGCTATTGATAAGCCAACACCAATACTGGAGTATGCAATGGACATCATTGTAGAAACCATGGATAACAAAGACAGCTTGTGGAAATTCTGAATCTGACTTAGCACGATCTGAATTGCTCCAAACATTATCATATACTGATAGTAAATAGATTTGCAGTCTTCGTTGTGTCCTTTATAGTGAAAACAGTTGGACTTCTTGACCGCCCTGCAGAAATTAACGACATCAGCTATAGAGGATTAAAAGGTAAATATAGAGTTTGGTTTTTCAATTTATTTTAGGTAAAACTCGAAAGATAATAATTTCTTATACTATTTTGAGAAAATTTAAATACCATGATACTGTTCCAAGAATTTTAGTAATTGTATAAATTTTAGATTTCAAATCTTTACTCAAATAATAAGACTATCATTTAACCGAATTTCATCAAAGTTGGTATGTTCAGTTAATGTTGTAATAAATCACGTCGATTCTTATATATAACGTACACCAATATACAAATAGTAGTAACCGTTAGTCCAAAAACCGATTTAACAGAATGAGTTACACTCTTACGCAATGCTGATAGATGCTGTGATCGTATAACCAATGGTTGTTCCCAGAAGATTTGCATACTGAGCTATCCCGGACAGTTGCACTTTTATACCACCTACAATAAGAAACATGCGCGATAAACTAACTACAAATAACAAGACCCGTAAATACAAAAATCGACACATTTTCATAGCGTACCTAAATTGGCCTGAACAACATCCATATAGGTGTAGTTACGTTTGCCATACACAGGGTCAGGTGTACGGTACGAGTCAGCAAGCAGATTCGAAGTGAAGTAAGTGATCACTGAGAATAATAAGAGAGCAGTTGGTCCTGCTATCCAGCCTAATTGTGCAACGGCCCATGATAATGAAAGCACTCCAGATCCAATGACAGCAGTAATGATATGAGCACTCGCACTTGTTACAGTTCCTAAATAGATAAATTCAAGTGATATACATAGTGATGAGTTAGAAACATCGTTAAAAGGTAATCATAGTTACAAAGATCTATAGGCGTGTTTTTGATGTTATAACTTATAAGTACTACGTCTAATTTTAGCTATGGAGTTCTGTGAAGCTAGATTATTTTTGAAACAACTTACGTGACCACATATTGTATTGAAGTTTCACCAACGTTGATCACATGTTAAGTAGTCTTAGAAAAAAGAGATATTTGTAGTTTGGGTTAATATAAAAATATGTTATTAAACTTTTTAATACAGTTCGTCTAAGTTACTTAACTTTTATTTTGTTCATTTGGATTACTGAACTTATAAGAAGCATTTTTTATTGTTGATGAGAGTGACTTAGGCCCCGTTTCTTTTTATTTTGGAGCGTCTGAATGGTAAAGGGGTGAGTCCCAATATATATATTAATGTTTTTTTTTCTTGAGGGCTCCACACAAATGTCGTTAAATCATCTGTATCTCAAGGCCATATAAAAGGTGTGTCTCCCCATCCAGTGCAATTAACAGAACATGGCCCACATTAGACCCACATAACTTATAAGTGCCCGAGTGTGGAAAATAAAAAGAAATGCAGCCTTAATCGTATATTTTTAGATATGCTAACATAAATGACGTGGTTTTACAAGCTCAGTATTGTTTATTAATATTTTTTATAAGTTCAGTGACCTCAAATGTCATGTTTTATAAGTTCAGTAACCTAAATGAACAAAATGAAAATTCAGTAACTTAAAGGAATTTTTTTTGAAAGTTTAGTAACATATTTATATATTAACCCTTGTAGCTTATCGGAAGTTAATTAACACTCGATTTTCAAAAGATTTAAATCAGCGGGGAAATCCAGACTCCGTGCACCCATTTTGAGTGCCGACTAACCCTTCCCGAAGGACCAAGCCTCACAAAATGAGCACTTATTTTAGTGATCTTTTGGCCGGAGTTGGGATTGAAACCATGACTTATTTCTTTGAAATTCTTCTTTAATCGGCCAACTAGACGTTTACCACTATGTTATTTATAATACTCCAGTGGTGTTATTAAAAATTAATTCACTACTTAATATCATCGTGTGGTGAACTGATAGCAATCTTAAATGGATAAGGATCCTCTCGTGTTCATTTGAATATGAGAGGTAAAGTTGTGCATATTGTCATTGCACATTACTATTATTGCAAAATATTTATTTTATTTTAATTCAAATGTCCAAATACAACACGCACAACTTTACAATGAACTTGAGAATATAATGATTATAAATGCTAACATTCATACTATAATAACTAAGCAAAATATGTCCATGTGATGCATGTATCTTTTTATGAGCATTATATGTTACGGAGTATTTATATGTTACGGAGTATTTATTTGTTTATACTAAGTTGTATTAAGATGCATAATTTAAATGTTCTTGTTAGTTTTTAGTAGCTTAATAGTTTAACATGAAATACTCCATAAATCAAGATATGATAAACTAACTAACCTTAATCATCAATCACTCTTAAATTTTCGACTTAAGCCGCTATTTACTTATGAGATTCAGTTATACTTGGTTATATAGAAATTTACCAAAATATGAAACTCAATTATACTAAGTTGAATAACCATTTACTCTCTAGTCTCAAATTGAATGTTCATATTTTACTTTGGTTTGTGTCAATATATTCATTTTATATGTTAATCAATTTAATTAATTTTTTAGAATCAAAATGACATTGATTGGTGCATAATGTAGTAATCTTATTTTTTTTGATTGCGTGCAATTTTAAAGTAAATATTTAATTCAACATGGAGGTAGTATCTCGTATGTACCTTTTACAACACTCTATCTCGAAATATGTGAAACTCAATGATATTTTATGGGTACACTAACCGGACGGGGGGTGACCCCACATGTCCCCTTGTCTTTTTCCCCTTGTCCCCCACTTTCTTCCAGTACAACACAGTTTCTTGTCAGTTTCTGTTCCGTATTTCTGACAGTTTTAAGCGTTTGCCTTATTAAACTTTATATTTTCTGTTCCGCACTTTCAGGTTTATAGCTTTTTGANGCCAAGCCTCACAAAATGAGCACTTATTTTAGTGATCTTTTGGCCGGAGTTGGGATTGAAACCATGACTTATTTCTTTGAAATTCTTCTTTAATCGGCCAATTAGACGTTTACCACTATGTTATTTATAATACTCCAGTGGTGTTATTAAAAATTAATTCAGTACTTAATATCATCGTGTGGTGAACTGATAGCAATCTTAAATGGATAAGGATCCTCTCGTGTTCATTTGAATATGAGAGGTAAAGTTGTGCATATTGTCATTGCACATTACTATTATTGCAAAATATTTATTTTATTTTAATTCAAATGTCCAAATACAACACGCACAACTTTACAATGAACTTGAGAATATAATGATTATAAATGCTAGCATTCATACTATAATAACTAAGCAAAATATGTCCATGTGATGCATGTATCTTTTTATGAGCATTATATGTTACGGAGTATTTATATGTTAAGTATTTATATGTTACGGAGTATTTATTTGTTTATACTAAGTTGTATTAAGATGCATAATTTAAATGTTCTTGTTAGTTTTTAGTAGCTTAATAGTTTAACATGAAATACTCCATAAATCAAGATATGATAAACTAACTAACCTTAATCATCAATCACTCTTAAATTTACGACTTAAGCCGCTATTTACTTATGAGATTCAGTTATACTTGGTTATATAGAAATTTACCAAAATATGAAACTCAATTATACTAAGTTGAATAACCATTTACTCTCTAGTCTCAAATTGAATGTTCATATTTTACTTTGGTTTGTGTCAATATACTCATTTTATATGTTAATCAATTAAATTAATTTTTTAGAATCAAAATGACATTGATTGGTGCATAATGTAGTAATCTTATTTTTTTTGATTGCGTGCAATTTTAAAGTAAATATTTAATTCAACATGGATGTAGTATCTCGTATGGACCTTTTACAACACTCTATTTAGAAATATGTGAAACTCAATGATATTTTATACGTGAAACTCAATGATATTAAGTTTTAGGAAAATGATAAGTATGCATAAAAATAGACCTAAAAAGAGGTGTCATCTTCTGATTGGTGACATCAGAGGGACCCACCTCTGACGTAACCAATCAGAGGATAACACCTCTTTTTAGGCCTATTTTTTGGCCCCTCTATCACTACTCAAGAATAATGCTATTTATTGCAAGAAATTAAATTTATATACCACTTTATAGGCTATATGGATAACTTTTAATGAGTGACAAAGGTTTTTAAGTAACATTTAAGATCATTTGAGGATCAAACATTTTTTACATATCAAGGGACTAATCTCCACCCTTCATATTTATTTGATCTAATGGATGAGATTAATTCCAACAATTTAAAAACCACACTTTCATCATTTTCTTTTTCAAATATTAATATATATCAAACCGTTAATCGTTAAGCAAAAAAATATACCGTTACGACAAGCATTTAATTATCTTTCTATAGATAGACACTTCGATATAATTTCGACAGAATTATTTTTTTTCGTGTTTTTCACGTTTTTTTCGTTACTGAAATTTGCATGAAAAAATCATATGTGATTTAACACTAATATCACATGTGATATTATATATCATATGTGATATTATATATCATATGTGATTTGACACTAATATCACATGTGATATTCATATCACATGTGATTTAACACTAATATCACATGTGGTTTTTTATGCAAATTTTAATAATGAAAAAAAAGCGAAAAAACGTGAAAAAAACGATTTTTTTTCGAAAGTATATCAGAGTGCCTGTTTATAGAAAGATAATTAAATGTTCGCCTTGATGGCGTAATTATCTTCGTTTAGCGATTAACGGTAATAGATATTAAATTATAAAAAATATGTGAAATATTAAAATACTTTTAATCTCAACCATTGATTTCATTTTAAATGGATGATAGGGATAAGTCCCTTGATATGTAAGCTAAGTTTGGTATGTAAAATAACTCTCCTCAGTAATACCGAGTATATAAACATGCAGATAACTATAATAACTTACAGTGTCATATATGTGTCTTTATTTATTATTTATTGTAGGCTAATGAATTGTCATTACTTTTGTAACGGCTGTGGTTAAAGAATATAGTATTATATACTTAATTGAATCATGTCTAATAAATGAAGATACTACAAATAACATTTAATATTTTCTTTAATGAAAAAGATGAAATAAAATTAAACATAAATGAAAGTGTCATGTAATACATGAATATTAATTTTAAGTAAATCAAAGTGTAAATGGTAACATTAGCAATTCAGTATGAAACAAAGTTTTTTGAAAGCTTCTTGATAGATTTACTTCATTTTTCTTACATTTTTTATACTAGAAAAGTAATTTTTTTTCTTCACATTCATAAATGGAGAGAAATTCATTGATTTTACTATCCTTTTTCTTATTATAGCAACAACACCACACCATTAAACAAAGGTAGATAGGCATACCTCTTAGAATCGATGACATAAAGAGTTTTCAGAAAAACATCCAATAAAAGTGTGTGACCTTTAGCCATATATCATGAGTGGTAAAATTAATTCCGCGCCAGTGTAGACATTTGTTGTATTTGTAATCACGAAAAATGATATACAGACATGTTTTAGATTTGTCTTGAAGACTAAAATATGTAGAATCGTTATAATTGTTTCATACACAAATGAATAAACTTAATACATGATTTTCTACTCAAACAGACAATCTTATCAACTAAAATTTAAAAAACACAAGAATAAAGAATATATGTAGAATGCGTATAAGGTATAATGATGAAGAAACATTTAAAATGTACCGGTTCGCTTCTCACGACCGTCGTCGTCAAGGTCACGTCTCATTTCCCTAACAACTTGGAACGTAGATGATGAGTTGTCCATAGCTTTCTTCTATAGCTCTACTTTTATTATTTGGTTATCCAACTAAAGTGTTGGTTTACAAAAGCAAGGGAGTGGGCTTTTAAAGACAAAAAAGTGCTTTAAAGGTAAAAAAAAACAATTAGTTTCTTGTTTAAATAAAAAATAAAAATTGACCATGAGAGTGTGTGAAGGAGTGAATAAGTGGCTAGAGAGGATGATGATTTTTATTTTATAGTTAAATACTTGTATACACTGTCAGAAATACCTAAGGCAGAGGGTAAGCATATGATACTCTTGAAATGTAAATAGTAGTATCGATTTTTTGATAAATTTTAAAGAGCTTATCACTAATATATCCCGTGTGTCTTTAAAAAAATGCCTAACCATGTAATAAATCTCTGAATCCGCCACTGATTGTACATATGATTTTTTGATAAATTTTAGAGAGCTTATCACTTAATATATCCCCTGCGTCTTTAAAAAAAAGTTCCTAACCCTGTAATAAATCTCTGAATCCGCCATTGATTGTACATATGTTTTTTTACTAGACTCGAACACGCCATTTTAGTCGGTGAGATCATAACGGAACAACCTTGGTACGACTAGGCTAAAAATGGAAATAATGGTAGGAAGATGGCAAGACAACCTCAGTGCGGCTACGCCAAAAACTAAAATGACAGAAGGATGACAGTGGGTTACTTTACGGCAAAAGTAAAGATAGTGACCGAATTAGTGTTAATTTATGAGTTTTGTGTTGTAAATGATTAGCTATTACTAAACACACCTATTAGGGTTATTATTCGAATCTTATGTGAGATTCTCATATGAGCTATAAGTTTTACTCTTGAAACGATACAGATAATATTATGTCCATAGGACTGCGTTAATATTGATATAAATGAAATATTTGATAAGAGAAAAAAAAAAGCTCTATAAATAGCATTGATGATGTATCGATAGCATGGTCAACGGTTTGAAACATAAACTCTCATACGTTTGAATAGTCCATCAGAGATACCTAATGTTGATAGAACCCACTCAGTTCGGGAAGCAATAAACTATATTAGAAGGAACCGTCTATGGACTAGTGACTCAACTAGCGCATCACTGAGAAATATTGGGATGATCTTGCATTAATGCCAAGACATACCTTTAGGACCACCAGGTGAAAAGGTACAACCCCGGGCAATATAAATAGGCTCTTACTGGTCTATCAACATACACGATTGAATAATCGTATTTATTATCCCATGTTAGGTAATCGTTGTCAAACTTGACTACTTACTTTCACTCCGGAGCTTGCTCACTCACGAACTTCTTGGTTAGACTAACAATTTTTTTTAATCTTAGCAGCAACAATACTTACCTGAAATCAAAATACGGATGTATTGATGCGGTCGCGATGTGTCGTTGCGGTTTAGCAGTATTAATGCTTACTCAAGTTTTAAATTTATATTTAGCCGACTTATCAATAACACACACACCTAACGAGCAGTGTAACCAGTCAGTATGAATATAATGGTAAGTAGAGTGTCGATCACTAAGAGTGAAACGTATTATCTAGTTAACCTAATCAGTATTTTAATATCCTAAGTTAGTTTTACAGTCAAATATAACGAAAGGGGTTTCAGCCTGAGAGTCTGGCACAGTTTGGTTATATTAAACAGTAAATTAAACTAATGAGCATGAATCAGCGAATAGCAAACATGTACACAGATAGATAGTTAGAAGCAGAAGAAGGCCTGTCCTGATAGTTAAGTAGCTTGTCACTTGTTTTATTGCTAGTTCTATATAAAGCGTATATAATTAAACCTTTCTCGTTGGATCGCATTATATCGGCGAGTAAACCCTTACTGATTACTTATGATTATCCTATTTATCTAAAGACATCAGCTAAATAGGCGAGGAACATGTATGGTAGCCCAGAAGACTCAGCTAAATACAGAGGTAATCAATGCACTAATATAAGTCACCAAAGACATCATCATATAGACTTTAATTGATGGGAAAGCAATATTAAGGGGTGCGGTCTTGTGGCCGATGTCAGCCCATCAATCCTGATGAATTAAAGCGTACTATTATAATAAAACAAAACTACTTAATGAATTAAATACATGC